>CAUYUJ010019015.1:136023-217439 GCA_963575745.1 Prorocentrum cordatum | reverse complement strand
CAGAGCGCGGACGGGGAAGGGAAGGGGGGCTCTGCTTATTGCTCGAGGCTCAGACACGTTCTGGGGATGGTCGGGGGCCGCTTGGGCCCCTTGGTCACTGGCGGGCTTGGGGGCCCAAACGGCCCCCAACCATCGATTAATAAGCGGGCCCCCCAATCGCTCAAGTTGCGCAGACGCTCTCCGATCCGCCGCCATGGACATCACCCCCTGGGAGGGGGATGAGCTGCCCAAGAAGCGGGGGCCGAGGCTTGAGTGCAAGAAACGGGCGCCCTTGAAGCCGTGCGACTCGCGGCCCTCGCCCCCGCCGCTCCACCCTTTCTCCTCCGAGCCCCCCCCCCCTTCCGCGATCCGCCTCTTCTTCCCCTCTTTTCCATTCTTCTTCTCATCGTCTTGCTGCTGCTGCTGCTCCTCCTCCTCCTCATCCTCATCCTCATCCACCCCCGTTCCCCCGTATTCTCCTTCTCTTCCTGCCCCTGCTTCTGCTGCTGCTGCTGCTACTCCTCCTTCTGCCCCCCTGCCCTTACACCTTTCCATGCTCCTCTTCCTCGTTCACCTTCTCGTCCTCCCTCCTCTTCCTCCTCCTCCCCCCCCCCCTCGTCCTCCTCGTTTTTCTCATCCTCCTCCCCCCCGTCTTCCAACGGGGGCCGCAAGTCGCGCGGCTTTGAAGGCTGACGCGTTTGTTGTGCGTTCGTAGGAGCAAGAAGGACAAGACTTTCGTCAAGAACAGGGACAAAATGTTCCGGCGGCACCTCAAAGCGCACCAGAAGAACAGGTTGCAGCTCGACGCGAACGGCCGCGAGTTCGCGCAGACGTACAGGGACTCACAGACTCTCAAGGTGTACCCCGTCCTCTTCATCCTCCTCGTACTTCCTTCCTTCCCCATCGGGTGGAAGAAAGCTGGGGGGGGCCCTCCCTTTTCCCCGCCTGGTACCGCAGCGGTCTCTTAGGGGGCCTCTCGTGGGCCTCGACCTCCAACACTCCGACCGAAATAAACAAGAGGAGGAAAAGGTGGGGGAGGTGGGAGGTGGAGGGGGCGGCGGCGGGTGCGTCCTCGTGGAAACCCAGGGGGATCATGCAGGAGTCCTGCGCGGGAAGGGGGCGGCGGGCTCCTCCCCCCCCCTTCGTCTTCGCCTCCTCCTCCTGATTCTGTGATCCCGATCCTCCTCGAACCTCCGACGTCGTGACTTCCTCGCAATGCAGACCCCGTGGAACTATCGACCCCTCCCCAGGGGATTGGCCCCGGATCACTTTCCGGCGGCACTGGGGCCCGAAGACACCCCCTGGATCAACGGCCCTGGAATTGAACAGATCACGACGTCGGAGGTCTCAGGAGGACTGGGATTACAGAAGCGGGAGCATTGTTGGCCGCAGCATAATCAGCAGAGGTGGGCAAGGACCAGGACGTAAGTCGAGCAGGGGGACGAGAAGGAAAAGGAGGGGGAGGAGGAGGAAGAGGAGGGGGTATATGTTCACCCTGAAAGTCAAGAGGGACATGAGAGCTCTCTGGGATAAGGCTGACCGCTGCTTCGGGTCCGCAGGCATCATCCTGCGGGCTCGCAAGAGCATGTGGTCAGCGGGGTTCCCCGCACACGTGTCCTAAATCAGGGGCCCCGGCAGTAGGCTTTGAACCGGCAGTAGGCTTTTTCCCCGCACACGTGTCCTAAGTCAGGGGGTAACAAATGCAGGTTCAAGGTTTGCTCTGGCGCCTCGAGGTCTGCCGGATGTTCCAATCTTCCCCTTCTCTTGAGGTCTGAGTCGTCCTCGGAGGGGGAGTGGCTGAGCAAGCCTCAGCTCATGGACGTCTTCAAGGATGAGGCGCACGTCGACACGCATGCCAAGTTCTGCGCCAGGAACCACATGAAGAAGAGGGACCTGAAGCGGCAGTGCATCGTGTACTTCTACACTCGCAAGCTCGAGCGACATGGCACGAGGCACCAGGGGTGCGCGAATGCCCAACTCGTGCATTGCACGTTTGGCGCCCAGTGTCCCTGATCTTACCCAGTCATTAAAGTATCGGGGCCACGGGCGGTGGACGTGCACTGACGAGGAGCGGGGCAGCGCTCTCTGGTCCCAGGAAGCAGACGGACTTGACCGCGGAGGGCAATATCGGCCAGCAGGGCGCCGAGGAGCAGGACAGCGACAAGGGCGCCATTGAGGAGCTCGAGGCTGAGTCCGACGAGGGCACCGGCTCGGACGACTCGAGCAGCGAGGGCGGCAAGAACGCTAAGCACAAGGAGAAGGTCAAGGTCGACGACGACAAAAAAACGGAGTTCAAGCAGCAGCGACGAGCCACCAACGAAAAAGAAAAAGACTTCCAAGAAAGATGACGACGACTCTGACACTGACAACAGAAAAAGGAAGACTAAGAAGAAGAAGTCTAGTAAGAAGTCGAAGGATGACAGTTCGAGCGATTCAAATGAGAAGAATGACAAAGCCAAGAACAAGGATAAGAAAAAGGATAAGGAGAAGGAAAAGAAAAAGTCGAAGGATAAGAAAAAGGCAAAAGACAAGGACAAGGATAAGGACAAGGACGCTGGAAAAGATAAGGACAAGGATAAGGACAAGGATAAGAAAAAGGAGAAGGGCAAGGATAAGAAAAAGGATAAGGACAAGGACAGCTCCAGCACCAGTTCGAGCGACTCGTCGGCGGAGGAGGTAGAGGTCGCGCAGGCAGCGCCAAAAAAGCCAAAGGCAAAGGCAAAGCCAAAGGCTAAAGGAAAGGGAAAGAAGCCCTTCAAGGCCCCGTGGAAGGCGTCCTTCGACGAGCAGCCTGCGGAGAAGAAGGAGAAGAAGAACAAGAAGAAAAAGAAGAAGGCTGACAGAGGAGGAGGAGGAGGAGGAGAAGGCGGACAAGGGCGAGAACGAGGGGGAGGGGAGGGGAACACAAGAGGAGGGGGGAGGGCGATGATAGGGACGAGGGTGATAGGGGGGACGAGGGACAGGAGGGGGATGATGAGTAGACGAATGGGAGGGGGGGGGCATGGGGGACGACGGTCGAGACGACGAGGGCAAGGGCGACGGTTGATGGGGAAAGAGCACGGGGAAAAAGGAACAGGAACAGGAACAGGATGATGATAATCATGATGGTGAGGATGATGATGATGACGATGACGACGATGACAATGACGATGACGATCATGATGATGATGATGCTGATGATTATGGTAATGATACAGATAACGATGATGATGATTATGATGATGATGATGATGATATTGGGATGATTGTGATGATGAAGGGTGGGGATGAGGATTGCCGACGACGGCGACGATGACGACGCCGACGGCGACGACGACGGCGAGGATAATGATGATGAGGAGGAGGAGGAGGAGGATGCGAAGGAGGGTGGGCGACGAGATGGAGGATGGATGTTCGAGGGGGACGAGGGGGGGAGGAGGAGAAGGAGGAGGAGGATAAGGGGGGGGGGAGGAGGAGGAGCAGGAGGAAGAGAGCTGGCTCGGGTGTACCCAGGCTTCGTCATCGTCGAGCTCGTGAGGCAGGCCGTCGACCGTCCGACCTGCATCCTCAGCCCGGGAACCGAGCTGCCGATGGTGAGCCGCGCCCCGCCGCCTGGGGACCGAGCTGCTGCTGGTGAGCCGCGCCCTTGTTTGCGAATCGCGGTGGAGGGGCATTTGCCCGCCGTGTTTCTGGTAACCTTGTGCTCAGGGTCTCGAGGAATATCTGTTGAGGGCGACTTTTGGGGGCCTCTTGGGAGCTCTTGGGGGAGTCTTGGAGCTTTCTGGGGGCCTCTTGAGGGCCCCATTGTGCTTCCTGCTTCCTGCGGGCCTCTTGGGGGATTCAATCTCGGGGCCTCCTAGGACCTAGGATGGGCTTCTCGGGGCCGAGGGCTGGGTTTCCCGTCGGGGGCCCTTCTTGGAACTGTCTCGGGGGCTTCTTGGGCCGTCTTGGAAGGCTCTTGGGCCGTCTTGGGGCCCGCTTGGGAGTGCTCTTGGAGGCCTATCTTGGGCCGTCGGGAAGCTATCCCGGGCGTCCTGGACCGATCGGTCGGCGTCGGTGGCAAGCCCCAAAGAGGGGGTCCAGGCTCAATAGGAATTCTTGTTGACCCCACTCCGTGCAGGGGCACGGTGGCGGGCAGATGTGGAGCAACCAGCGCAGGGCGCTGGCGGTTTTCAAACATTGCGCTCTTGAACTGTCTCGGAGGGCCTCCAGACGTTGAAAATCCACGCCTCTGATCCCGGGAGCACGCAGGAACGCTCAAAAGATTTGAACATGTGGATCCCAACCCTGCAAATAGTACGATGGGGTCGAATGCGAGGCCTCGAGACATGGCGCCGGCTGCATATATTGCCCATCACCCTGTGAAGCGTTTAATACAGTGCTGCTGGCGCAGGCTGTTGGACCTCGAGTCGACGGCAGGCCGCCGACTTGGAATCAGTTGTCCTCCTCTTCCTCCTCTTCCTTTTCCTCCTCCGCCTCCTTTCCCTCCCCCCCCTCTTCCTCCCCCTCCTACTCTTCCCCCATCCCTTTCCTCCGGCCCCCCTTAAGAATCAAGAGGGCTGGATACTGGAGGAGGGGGGGGGAAGACGAGAGGGGGGAGGGAAGAGGTAGGAGGAATACGAGCAAGGAGCCGCGCGAATGCTCAGGACATCCGGACATCCGACGACTCGGCACTTTCGAATCTCAGGCCCCTGGATCTCTCGACCTCACTCCCCTAACAAACACACTAGCGCCTGGCCCCCCTGCCGCTGCAGCCCCACATGAGGGCTGGGCGGCGGGGGCCCAGCCCCCGCCGCTGCAGCTCCCGAGAAACCCCAAGGGCCCCCCAGAGGTCCACTGCAGGCCCCAGACCCACAAAACTAAGAAGCCCCAAAGTAGCGCTCGGCCCAAGTTTTTGTGGCGATCAGTCGCCATGGCAAGCGAGTCCGACTTGACAGCCGTCAGGCGCCACGCGCGCGCCAAGCTCGCCAGCCGCTCCATTGGGCTTCTCGGGCGCAAGGGGATCGAATCATGGAGAAGCAGCGCCCGGGCCGCGGTGGCCGCGGGGACCACTGGTTCCAATGACCCTGGCAGGGATCTCCGCAACATGCTGCTGTCGCTGTTTTTCAGTGGCGCTATGACGTCGCACAGGTGGCTATACGCTCCTGGAGCACTAGCGAGGAGGAGAGGAATAACTAGAGGATGAGGTGGAGAGAGGAGGAACGAGGAGAGAGGAGGAACGAGGGAGGAATCGGGGGAGGATATGTTTGTCAAGGTTGGTGAGATTGTGCCGTTTGATTACACTGGCTGGCGGCCGTGGAGTTGAGAAGTTCTCGAAAGACCTGGTTCACTCCAAAAACAGTGCGAGAGCTATTGACAGTGTGGTTGGGACTGATGATGTCAAACGCGAGCTGCTTGAGTATATATGTGTTCCTCTACGGGCGTCGAAAACAAGACGGTCGAAGTTGGAAGAGATTCCTTTCGTGCCGTTTCACGAGGTCATGAGCCGCCAATTTGAATCGGACCCCGACTCTTTTCTCAGACACAAGTCCGACCCATCGCTCTGCTGCAGCAATTTTTACCAGCATGCAGTCGTTAAGACATACGGGCCAGATCGGTGCATACCAGTACGCCTCTTTGCTGACTATGCAAAACTTGACAACCAAGTGTCGAACCTCAACATTCCATGGCTCATCGCCGCCCGCCTGCCCGAGAAACTTGCGGAGGTCCGCCGAAGGCCCCAGTGGCGCAACCCGCACGGGCCCCCCATGATGGAGAAACTGCGCCTGGATCTAGGTCGGGGCCCCGAAATCCTTTCAGACGGCCCAAGACGGCCCAGAATCACCGAAACATCAGCCAAGAGGTTCTGGATGAGCCTTCGCTGCAGGGAAACAATTAAACCCCATTGCGAGGCAGGGCATTGCAGATTGCGGCATCGAGCATCACCATGCACAGCGCCACTCGCCAACCCGCGGCGAGAGCAGCAACGCACATGTTGGGCTGTTTTTCTTTCGGCAACTTGGGCCGTCTTGGGTTAGGCCGCATCGGGCCGTCTTGGGTTAGGCCTCTTGGGCCGCCTTGCCTCCCCGGCCCACGCCTGGGAAAGGTTCCGCCGCCGCGGGGCGGAATGCCCGAGCTCTGCCCGCTCGGCTTTCCCAGGGCCCGGGCCAACGTTGCGTGGACATGGAGTCGGCCTTGCCTCATCACATCGCCATCGCCATCACCATCGCCGTCGTCATCATCATCGCCCGAATGCCGCGAGAGTGGCAACGTTCGCCGGCGTCTCCGCCACGCATCTCGGCACACCGCTCACGCCTTGAGTTGCCCCGTGCTGGGCCCCGCCAAAGGCCCCGCTGCGAGTGTTCGCGTGCGCCCCCGCCACCTAATTCGGAACGCCCCATTACGCGTTTCGTGGTTCCACCGAATTCCTTGCGCTTGCTCGACGTAGTGCGACGGCGGTCGCGCGCAAGCCAGGCGCCTCTCTCGGGCCCCCCCGGTCCTTGCGGGGCGCGCGCTGGAGTTTTCGCCCGCGTGCCAAAGTAGGAGCATTGAGGCCCAGTCCCTCGCTGGGGCACCCTCCGCTCCTTATGCCGCGCGGTTCGGGGCTCGCTGGCCCGACGTATATGTCGGGCCAGCGAGGCCAGGCGCGACATATATGTCGGGCGCGACCGCCGTTGCATTATAATGAAACGGTGGTCGCGTTAAGGCCCAGCTCACGTCTCGGGCCCCCATCGCTCCTTGCGGGGGCGCGCGCGAGAGGAGTTGCTGCAGCGTCCACAATCGAAAACTCGCCATGTCGGCTTGGAAACTGACAGTACCCCCGCAGCGGTGACCGATCGGACTCCAAGTTGACATGGCTTATTGCGCATGTTCTCTGTCGCTGGCAGCACCCCGCAGGCACGCGCGCGCGCCCCGCCCCCCCCGCCGCCCCTGAGGGGGCCCTGTATTAACCACAATCGAAAAGTCGCCATGTTAGCTTGGAAACTGAAGTGAACCCTTAGCGGTGGCCGACCGGACTTCTAAATTAACTTCGCTGCTTGCGCATGTTATCCGCCGACCCCGCGCGCGGGCGCGCGCGCGCGTCGCGTCCGCCCGTGAGGAGGTTCTGTTTCGCCCGCAATCGAAAAGTCTCCATGTTGGCCTGGGAACTAATGTGAGCCCGCAGCGGTGACCGATCTGACTTCAAAATTAATGGAGCTTCTTGCGCATGTGATATGTCATGGGCAGTGCGCCCGCCCGTGACGAGTTTTCTGCGATATTCCAAAACCGTGAAGCCGCCATGTTGGCTTGGAAACCCAAGTGAACCCTTAGCGGTGGCCGATCGGCTTCCTAAGTTCGAACAGCGTCTTGCGCATGTTCTCTGTCGCGGCCTGCGCAGACCCCGAGCGCGCGTCGGCGCGCGCGTCTGGCCGCGAGGAGTTTCTGCATTGTCCACAACCGAAACGCCCCCATGTTGCGATGGCCTCTTGCGCATGGCATTTGCCGCGGGCATTGCAGACCCCGCACGCGCGCGCGCCCGCCCGTGATGAGTTTCGCCTTGCAGGCCTGGAAATTAAAGTGCTGCCTTAGCGGTGGCCGATCGGATTGCCAACTTCGAATAGCTTCCTGCGCGCGTTCTCGGTCTTGGGCAATTAATGCGGACCCCGCGCGCGCGCGCCCGTGAGGAGTTTCTGTATTGCCCACAATCGAAACATCGCCAAGTTGGCCTGGAAACTAAAGTAACACCTCAGCGGTGACCGATCGGACTTCCAAGTTAACATAGCTTCTTGCGCATGTGGTCTGCAGTGTGCAGCGCAGACCCAGCGCGCGCGCCCCGTGAGGAGTTTCTGCATGGTCCACAGTCGAAACGTCGCCATGTTGGCCTGGAAACTAAAGCGCGCCCTTAGCGGTGACCGATCGAACCTCAAAGTTAACATAGCTTCTCGCGCATAATCTCTGTCATGGGCAGCGCGTGCCCCGCGCGCGCGCGCCCCGCCCCCCCGCCCGCGAGGAGTTTCTGTAGCGCCCACAATCGAAAAGTCGTCATGTTGGCCTGGGAACTAAAAGTGAACTCTCAGCGGCGACCGATCTGATTTCCAAGTGAACACAGCTTCTTGCACATGTTCTCTGTCGTGGGCAGTGCAGACCACGCGCTCGCCCGACACGATCGAACAGTTCCCATGTTGGCCTGGAAGCTAAAGTGCGCCCTTAGCGGTGACCGATCGGATTTCCGGTGGTTTGGCAGAAGGGGCGGTGGTCGAATCGCAAGAGCATATATGGCTGCGGAGCGCCGCTAGAAAAAGGGCCCGTACGTTCCTGCGGACGTCGTGGGCCCTCCTTGGGGGAAAAACAGATTCGCCCCTTACTTATCGTTCATTAGATTAGGCCAGTGACTGCATGGGGCCGCGAAGCGTGCGAGCGGTGTGCCAGAGTGGGCGGCGGGGGAGCAAACGCGCCCACTTGAGCTTCCAGTGGGGCTCCCTATGGGGGCATGGCGCGGGACGCGTGGGGGCGTGCCGAAAAAAATGGCGGGGGCGCGTGGGAACGCCCCCGCTGGGGCCTTCTTGGGGCCTCGCCCCTTAGACCAGCCGCCCTCGTTGACCAAGCGAACCCGCGCGTCCAAACTCGGGGGGGGGGGGGGGAGGGGCGTGGAGGGCTCGCCGCCAAAAAGGCCAAGGAACGCATGTAAACCTAACGAATGACCGAACTCTTTTGGAAACACATAAATGTCCTTATCCAGGCCGCTCACTGCAAGGAGCTCCGCCGAAGGCCCACATGGGAGCGTTCGCGTGCGCCCCCTCCGCCCTTTTCGGCACACCTCTCGCGCGTTTCGTGGCCCCATAGGGAGCTCGACCGAAGGCCCAAGTGGGGGCGTTCGCATGCGCCCCTGCCACCCATTCCGGCGCACCCCTCGCACGTTTCGTGGCCCCGTAGGGGGCTCCACCGAAGGCGCCAGCGGGGGCGTTCGCATGCGCCCCCGCCGCCCGCGTCGGCGCGGTGGCCGATTGAATCCCCAAGTTAAGCCGCAACGCGCGCGCTGGGAGCTCTGTATTATAATAACATCAAAAAAGCGTCGTTTCCCAGAAAATGATCGGGTAGTTGGCCATTTGTGAAACATTGTGCGAGTTAGTTAAGATTATGGTGATTTACGCATGGTTTGTGTAGGATCACTGGTAATGTGTTTACTGGTTTGAACGCATGCATATTTGCTGCGTTATGTACGCGCGCAGCATAAACTGCGCGTGGATTGCCGTGGTGGGGGGGCGCGAACTCTCATGCGCCAGCGTTGGCCCGGCGAGGGCCGGGCAGATTTTCGTGTCTTGTATCCACAGATCCGACAGAAGGTTTTGAAAGCTAGAACTGCGCTTTCGGAAGGGGGCTCACATCTCTGCGCCCCCTGGCCCAGGAGGAGGGATGGGGAGGGGACGAGGGGGGCGAAGAGGAGCATTCGAACGCAAGGTCTGAAAACCTACGGGCCAAACGAACTAGGAGGGAAGGGGAACAGGAGGAGGAACAACAGCGCAAACATCACTGACGTTGCTTTACAATGGAGGGGAAAGGGCCCCCCCGCGATGCATCCGTCCGGGCCCGCCGAAAGCTTGGCCCTGGTTTTCAATGCATCCCCATGGTGAGCCTGCGCGGAAGGTCAATTTGCAACTGCGGCTGCCGCGGGGCGCGCACGGTGCAACGTATTTGGGGGATTTTTGCCACGCATGCCCAAGCAGCGGCCTTAGGGACATGGCCAACGACAGATTTTCATGGTCGACCTTGGCCAGCCGACACGATTCGCGAGATGCTCGCGGGCAAACCTCTTTTCAAGGATAGGGCAGGGGCCATGTGCCATGTCGCAGTGGTGGAGATAAGCTGTGACATGGATGAGCCCCCCAAAAGCTTTGGTCTGCCCGATTATCGAACGACGCACGGTTGCCTCAGATGTTTCAAGCCCCGTCGAGCTTTCGTCAACTTTGCAACTAGAGGAAAGCGACGAACCCATGGTTGGTTTGAGCGAACCGCTGCGACTTGCCTGCAGGCCCACCGCGTGCCTCGAGATGGGTCAGCGTGGCTTCAGGATCAGATTTGCGATTGCACTGTGAGGTCCCGCAAGAAGGGTGGCGTTGTATTCGATAAGAAACCCGGCAATCATATCCTTCCAAATGTTACGAGGGGAGACCGTTTAGAACCCAGTTTGAAAGGATACCCTGATATTCTCAACGGGCAGAGGACTTCTGATTTTGCAGAGGCGATGCGGTTTATTCACACGTACAAAAAACCCGAAGGCGGATTGAATTATATTTGCCGGCTTTTCCCCAACCCCTCGCTGCAGTGGGCGGGGGTTCCAGGACTCACGACGGACCATGTCCTCCTGGACAGCATGCACTTCTTGGAGTTGGGTATATTGGGATACTATGAAGGAAAAGTCATTTCTGAACTGGACAATGAAAAGTTTTTCGGTGATGACGAAGACGAGAAAGATTACACGGTGACGTCAATGATGAAAGATTTCTACAGGAGGCACAACACCCCAGACAACGACAGGCTGCCCGCATTGTCCTTCAAGGGCGTGATAAATGGTGATTTCCTGAAGTTGAGGGCAGGCAAAGCCAAAATTTTATTACCCTTCTTTGTAGAGCTCCTGTCGAGGAAGGGCGGCGACGCCCTGATCAATGCAAGCGGGCATCGCGGGGACGAGGGCTCACAGTTACTAGGAGTTGGCGAGGCCCTGCTTGAGCTCCACGGCGTTTTGAAGTCGGAGCCGCGGCGTATGTCCGAGACAGCACTAGATCATTGCAGGGCCTGCGTGACCAGAATCATGGCTGGGTGGACTGCTGCGGGCTTGAGAGTCACCATGAAAGTGCACGCACTGGCTGAACATCTCTGCGATCAGATGGCATTCGCAGGCAATGCCACTTGGACTCACAATTATGCGGATGAGTCGTACAATGCGCAGGCCTCCGGCCCTTGCCGCCAGCCGATAGTGGAACACCTCATGAGAGAGGGTCGAAAGGAGGATGGCGAAAGAGGAGGAGGAGGAAGAGGAGGAAGAGGAGGAGGAGGGAGGAGGAGGAGGAGGAGGAACGAGGAGGAGGGGGAGGGGAAGGAGGATGAGGAGGAGGAGGACGAAGAGAGCAAGGAGGAGGAGCAACAACAGCAGCAGCAGCAGACGAAGTAGCAACTGTAGCAGCATCGGCATCATCAACATCGACACCAGCAACAAGGGGCCCAGGCCCCAGGGCACCCCTGCGCGGTTCATAATAACGCAGAGTGATTGCACAAAGGGTTCCAAGAGACACTGGAGGCTCCAAGTCTCAACAACGGGATGCTGCAGGATCGTTGGCCTGGAACCGATACAACAGCGTCGAGTGCGAGAGCTTGGGGGCCCCCCAGGGGGTGGCGGATAACAATGCCAAGGAACGGGGCAACAACGTTGAGCGCACGCAATTTATCGAACGCTTCCTTGTCAAATGGTACTTGCAGCACTTGCTCGAAAGAGGTCGCTAATAAAAACAAGAAGTGCCACGCCTGCATCGATAGGGGGAGGGGGGGGGGGCGCAAAAGAGCGCGGGGCGGCTGCGGTCCTCGCGATGCTCGGAGATGCGGCCGGTGCTGGCGTCGTTCCCCGGGCACCCGCGAGTTTGGACCTACCAGGGCGACCTCGTGAGCCTCGCAAGGGGCCTCGGGGACCTCGTCGGGGACCTTGGGGACCTACCTCCTCTTCTCTCTTGTTTGTTCTCTCTCTCTCTCTCTCTCTCTCTCTCTCTCTCTCTCTCTCTCTCTCTCTCTCTCTCTCTCTCTCTCTCTCTCTCTCTCTCTCTCTCTCTCACTCTCTCTCTCTCTCTCTCTCTCTTCTCTCTCTCTCTCTCTCTCCCTCTCTCTCTCTCTCTCTCTCTCTCTCTCTCTCTCTCTCTCTCTCTCTCTCTCTCTCTCTCTCTCTCTCTCTCTCTCTCTCCATCTCTCTCATTGTTTTTTTTTTTTTTTTTTTTCTCTCTCTCTCTCTCTCTCTCTCTATCTGCCTCGGACCTGCGAGCCTAGGTTTGGCCTCTTCCCCCTGCTCCTTCTCCTGCTCCTCCTCCTCCTCCTCCTACTCCTCCTCCCCTCCCCCTCCTGGTCCTCCTCCTCCTCCTCGCCCCTCCTCCTCTTCCTTCTCCTCCTCCTGCTTCTCCTTCTCCTCCTCCTTCTCCCCCCCCTCCTCCTCCAACCATGGCCTCTGCCCTCCGCGTGCCCATATGTCGGTGCACCTCTCACGGGGATCGTGGCCCCTATAGGGAGCTCCACCTAAGGCCCCAGTGGCACTGCTCCTATGGCGGACCCGCGCCCACGTTGGCACACCGCTCACGAGGATCGCGGCGCCATGAAGAGCTCCACCGATCGGCGCCAGCGGCGCCGCTTCCATGGCCGACCCGTGCCCATTTCGGCACACCCCTCGGGGGTTCCAGCGGCGGCGACCCCGTGGCCGGCCGGCGCCCATGTCGACGCGCCCCTCACGAGGCTCGTGGCCACATGGGAAGTTTCACCGAAGGCTCGGGCGGACCGCGTCACGAGAATCGCGGCCCCATATACATGCATAGTAAACGCATGCATGCATGCATAATCTAAATATACACGTAGTTTTGCATGTGTATACATATATTTATCTATATATATACACACATATAGGTACATACACATATATATATATACATTCATGCATACTATGGCGTATCCGCTCCTATTTCGGCACGTCCCTCACGAGGATCAGAGGAAGAAGCCTGCGTCGTGTGAGACGCGCGTCGAATATCGAAGCTTTTCTTGCGTTTTGGGCGCATTGTTCTCCTCGCTTGATCAGGGCATCACGGAAGCCACCCCAAGGCATCGAAAGCCCTCTCAGAGAATTTTCTTCCACAGCCGATTGGGCTGAAGCCGCGAGAATTTTAGGCGCTCGGCGTGGAGGGTGGGGAGGCGGAGGAGGAGGAGGAGGAGGGGGAGGAAGAGGGGGGGGGAGGAGGAAGAAGAAGAGGAAGAGGCGGAGGAGGAGAAGGAGGGGGAGGAGGAGGAGGACAAGGAGGAACATGAAAGAGGCGGACGATAAGAGGAGGGCGAAAACGAAACCGAGGACGTGGGTGAGAATGATGACGAAAAGGCGGCGGGGGAGGTCGGTGGTCCGGAGGAGACCTTCGAAGGTTCTCGGGAGGCGCTGCGAGGCCCATGCGGGCCATAGCACCACCATGAGCCCCGACGAGGTCCCCGAAGTCACCCGGGGGGGAGGGGATGAGGGGGAAAATGAGGGCGAGGTGGAGAAAGGACACGAGGAACCGCCACCCGCCCCCGTCCTCATCCAGGGGCGTTTGAGCTCGATACGCGGGGGGGGGGGGCATTTGAGCTCGACGCCGTGCCCCTCCTTTTGGCGCGGGGCCGCGAAGGCGAGCGACGTCGATCCTCTGTTGTATGACCCAGTGGGAAATGCAAAGACAGCCGGGCTCCCCCCTTCTGAAACACGCGGGAAAGGCGGATGCTGATTGGGGGGTAACGCATCAAAACCACCCGTAGGGATTTTGGCTCAAGCCATGGCTTTTCGGCATGACCCTCGGTCGGCCTGCTTCGCCCCGATTGTCAATCCTGTCGCGGGGGTTTTGAATTATCCCTGGTTTGCGGATGGCGGCCGATCGATCGAGTGGGTGGTCGCGGAGGTCTGGCTGCACCGCCACCGCCAGCGCCAGCTGGAAGGCTGCGAGGTCCCGACGCCGTTCGACGAGAGCGACGCCCACGTGAGAGCGGCGGTCGACGACGTGGCGAGCGACGGGCGGCTTGGCGGCCGCATCACCGTCGACGACGCGGACGGCTGCGTCGACGCGGACGGCATCGACGTTGGCGGCGGCATCGACACGGGCATCGGCACGCACGTCGACGGCACCGACGTGGACGGCGGCGTCGAGACGGGCGTCGGCACGCACGTCGACGGCACCGACGTGGATGGCGGCATCGAGACGGGCGTCGGCGCGCAAGACAACGGCATCGACGCGGGCGCCGGCATCGATCCCGACACGGGCGTCGGCGCGCAGGACGACGGCATCGACGTGAGCGGCGGCGTCGACGCGGGCGTCGGCGCATGCGACGGCATCGACGCGGGCGACAGCATCAAGATGGACAGGGGCCGGTTCGCCGATGCACTGGACGTCGACGAGCTGATCGCAGACAGCGAGGATCTCGACATCGATCGTCAGGACGTGCTGCCCCCGCGGCAGCGCCGCCCACGTTGGAGGCTCGGGGTCCTGACGTCGAAGGCCGTCGACACAGGCAACGACGGCGTCGACGCGGGCGGCGCCGACGCGAGCATCGACGCGGACGGCGGCGTCGAGACGAGCGTCGGCGCGGGCATCGACGTGGGCGGCGGGATCGCGCAGGACGACGGCATCGACATCGGCGCGGGCATTCACGCGGGCATCGTCGTGGTCGACGGCGGCATCGAGTTGAACGGCGGCGCGCAGTACGGCGGCATCGACGCGAGGGGCGGCGTGGGCACGGACATCGACGCGGGCGGCATCGAAAGCAGGTTCGCCGACGCGATCGACGTCGACTAGAGCTGAGCGTCGCCTCCCTGCCTCAAACTCTTCCTCCCTCACCCTCGATCAGGATCCTCGCTATCCTTCCACCCTCGCCGCCGCCATCACCTCCGCCCTCATCTCACCTCCACCCTCACCTCCACCATCAGCTCCTCCACCTCTCACCTCGAGAGCCGCCAGCTGCAGCCGACGCACGCTGGTTGAGAGCAGATCTGCTCACGTGTATTCGAATGCACGGATGTGTACGTCTAGAATCTGCAGTTCCACGTGCACGTGGAAACAGTAAAGACGGTCGTCGTCGTCGTCGTCGATCGTCTTCGTCGTCGTCGATCGATGTCGTCGTCGATCGTCGTCGTCGTCGATCGTCGTCGTCGTCGGCGCCGGCGTCGGGGCCGGCGTTTGGGGGCGCAGGTGTTTTCAAACCCACTGCCACGCGGAGCATCTTCGTACATCGACCTGGTAACTACCAGGTCGATGTACGAAGATGCCTGGGTTCTGCACAGGTTCGGGATCTGCCTGATCGCGCTTGTCTTGCAGTCAGCATACTCTGGCGGGGTGCTCTGGGGGCGCGAGGCGCACTGGAAGGGCGGGGGGGTCGATTGAGGGAGCGGCCCCACCGCGCTGACCCAATATTCTATAGAGGGCCGACGCTGTTAACATCGCGACGTCAGATGTCCGCCACAGTATTCTATAGAGGGCCGACGCTGTTAACATCACGACGTCAGATGTCCGCCGCAGTATTCTATAGAGGGCCGACGCTGCAATGCGACGTCAGATGTCCGCCGCAGTATTCTATAGTGGGCCGATGCCCGCCGCGTCATGTTCAGACGCCTGATTGTCCCCCCCCTGCTCACACACTCAGGCACGGACGCGCGCGCGCACGCACTCACGCACTCAGGCACACGCGCACACGCATTCACACACTCAAGCACACTCGACCCCAGTGACTTCTCCGGGGACCCCGGCGACGACCTCCCCTCAGCCCCCACTCCCCCCTCCTCCGCCTCCTCCGTTGGCACCTCCGTCGGGGCGCGCTCCGCCCCACCATTGGCCGCGAGCCCATGTACGTCGCGATCGTTGGAAATATCCCCTCTCGCTCACGCGTGGCTCTCAGAGTGGACGTGCATGAGTGCACAGTGATCTACGACGACTAGCCAGATGCGGTTGAAATGGCGCTCCATTGATGCCACGTATAGTAGACATGTATGTCTGTAGGCGTGTATGCATGCATACACGTATGTATGTATGCATGTCTGTCTGTATGTATGTGTATGTATGTATGTGTGTATGTATGCATGTGTGTATGTATGTATGTATGTATGTGTGTATGTATGTGTGTATGTATGTGTGTATGTGTGTAAGTGTATGCATGTGCGTATGTATGTGTGTAATGTATGCATGTATGTATGTATGTATGTAGGTATTTATGTATGTATGTAGGTATGTAGGTAGGTGGGTATGTCGGTATGTAGGTATGTAGGTCTGTAGGTATGTAGGTATGTATGTATGTATGTATGTATGCATGTAATTCGTTATATATGCATGTATGTATGTTCGTATGCATGTGTGCACATGATACGCATACATATGTTATACATGCATCCCCTCTCCGTTCCTAAGCGTTGGGATGTTTAACAACTAGTTGAAACATAATGTTTCAACAACTTGGAGCTGCATGGCTTCAAGCAATAGTCGCGTGGGCCACACCGTGCAGCTGAGTACTATTGCGCATGCGATCGGGAAAGAAAAAACCGCCGCGGACATTCCCATCCCCTGTGCACGTCGATCGGTGGCGGTTTGTATGTGCTGTTAACTATATATGTATACACATGCTCCTTCTCCCTATTTGCGACGCGACCGAGTGGTCGATCCCCTTTTGACACGGAGGTTTATACATAACCTCCGCCTGGAGGATGGAACCTATTGCGGGCGGGCGCACAGGAGAATGGCGTGCACGCCATTTGAATTATGCACGGCGCGAGGAGCATGCACCTTCGGAGATGAAATGGCGCGCCCGCGCGTTTAATGACATCTAAACCCCTGTCCCTCCGCGACGTCCTGTCTGCGCCCGTAACAATTGCTGGACGACTGTCAATATTGCTAGCCATTAGATCATGACCCCGTAGGGAGCTCCACCGAAGGCCCCAGTGGTGGCGTTCGCATGCGGTTCCACCCCCAATTCGGCACACCCCTCCCTCGCCCCCCCTTCCGTTAATGATCACGCCAAGGGGGGAGGGGGATGCGGCCCCCGACGCACGAGGTCTGCTCGATCCCCAGACGTCCGATGTTTTCATTTTTCAAAACGCGACCCTCGAAGTCCTGATAGGAAACATGAGTCATCGATCTGCGGGTTGATTTTTGACTGCCCTGGGGCCCGCGGGAACGGGGCCCCTAGAGGACGAAGTTCGTCCAGCGTCGGAGGAGGGGCAGCCCTTGCGGACATCGTGGATCGGCCCTCTACCGCATCGACGGGATGGGGTGGCCGGCGCCGTAACCGCATGCTACCCGCACGTATAACTAACTCACATAACTTCCAGGATCTCGTGAAAACTCTGCGAAGTCCTATAGAATTCGCGCGAAAAACAGAACCTTCCGCTCCATCCGAATGGACGGCGTGGAGGGTGGAGGCCCAGGGGAAGCCGATCAAGGACGCGCAGTCCCACCCCCTGTCGCACCCCCTCTGAGTCCACCGAAGCTTTTTCAAGCTGGGCGGGGCCCCTCCACCCTGGCTCGAAGCCCCCTCGACCTTGCCCACGCCGACCCCGCGCAGCGCCAGCGCCATCTCTGGTCTTCGCCGTGCCCCTCATCCCCAGGCCGCCCAGACTTGCTCCGCTAAGCCGCCGAGGCTTACGACCGGTAGCCTAAGCCGCCGAGGCTTACGACCGGTAGCCTAAGCCGCTGAGGCTTGCAAACGGTAGCCCATGCCACTGAGGCTTACAAACGGTAGCCTAAGCCGCTGAGGCTTGCGACCAGTAGCCCCGACATCCGATGTCGATGCGATGTTGATTTGTTCGTATGTTCACATGTTCATATGTCATATACAATGTCATATAGTATGCTATGTCATATGTCATATACAATGCCATAAATAATGATATATTATGAATATATGTCGTAAATTATGTTTATGTTCATATGTCATATGCAACGGCATATGTCATATACATTGTCATATGTTAATTCCGTTTATATGATATATACAATGCCATATATATTGATAGTTAGTATACATATATTCATATGCCATGTTCATATTTCATAGTATACACCTCGCGTAGCATACTCACTCATTATAAACATACAAATGACTACATATGAAAACTCGGGTCTCTGCCAATAGGGTCTCGGCCCATATGGCACCGCGCGGCATGCGCCCCGAACGGTGGAGAGGGAGGATGGGGAAGGATAGTCGGGAGGAAGAGGAGGAGGAGGAGGAGGAGGGGGAGGGGGGGGGGGGGAGGAGGATGAGGAGGAGAAGGAGGAGAAGGAGGGAGAGGAGGAGAAGGGGGGAGGTGCGATTTTCCAAATCAAAATACGATCGGGTTCGCACTTAACGCGGTAATATGTGCTCACCCCCAATAATGCATACGAGCGGCGGTCTACGCTGCACGCTGCTAGCCCCATGGCTACGGGTGGGAATTCGCGGCGGTCCGTTGCGCCCCCCAGGTCGGCCCCGCCCCCCGCGGCCGTTTCCACATCGGCCCCGCCCGCGTTCCAAACTTTGTTTTCGAAACCGCCAGGGCATGCATGCTGTCGACATCAGCACCCAGAGCACATGCTTTCACGAGAAAAAACCACACGCGGGAAGGTGGCGGTCCACATAAGCCCGATGCATACGCATATTTGTACAACGCACGGGCGACACAAGGCGACGCACGGTCCAAGTGCATTTCCATTGCAGCTGCTGTCAGCGAGCAGTGCACTGTCTAACTTATAACGGGTGGATCGCTAGAGCCAGCGCACCCCCACCCCCAGGGGCGCCAAGTTTACACCGACCCCCCGCACTAACGACGGAGAGGAGTGGATGGCGCATACGGAGGAAGGAGGGAGGGAGAGGATACCCAGGAGGGACGAGGAGGGGAGGACGGACGAGGAGGAGGAGGAGGAGGAGAAACGGGGGGAGGTGGAGGAGGAAGATGACGGAGGAGGGGGCGGACCGTGGAGGGAGGAGGAAGGAAGAGGACGGGGGGACTAACGACAACGACGGGTGAAAATGCAAGTAAGGCGATCGACCCAGGCTCGGACTCGGAGCGGTGGTCACAAGTCGGGTCGGGTCGGCCCTCAGCGCGGCGAGAGCGGCCGCGGCGGGGCGAGGGGGCCAGCCTCCCGCGAGCCCAGCGCCCGCCGTTCCTTCCCGCACGCCCCGTTTCATCCCTCATCGCATGGTCTCTCCTCCTCCTCCTCCGCTTCCTCCTCCTCATTCCCCCCCCTCCTCCTCCTCCTCCTCCTCCTCCTCCTCCTCCTCCTCCTCCTCTTCCTCCTCCTCCTCCTCCTCATCCCCCCCCCCCGCGGCGCTCCGCCCTCCCCCGCGGTCTCTCGCGCCGCGTCCAGCCGCGGCGACGCGGGGCGGCCCCCAGAGGCCAAACCGTTTCGATCCTACAGGCTCGATGTTCCGTGCGCCTCGTCTTCCATGGCGCGGATTGCCTCGCGGATATGGTGCCGGCTAGAATCGCAGTCTTAGGTGTCCGCCAACTCCCCCGATCGGTGTTTCTCGTCCGCTTCGTCTTCCATGACGTGGATTGCTGCGATGATGTCCTCCTGACGTTTGCGCGCTATTATTGCAATCTCGTTTCTCATCGCCAGTCTCCTCTGCATCCTCCTCATCGTTCTCATCCTCCTCCTCGTCGTCCCCCCATTTGCCCTCGTACGTGCCCCTTCTCATCCACCGCCTCGCCGCCCCCCGCCCCCGTCCTCGACCTCGCCTCCCTCACCATCATCGCTCTCGCCCTCAGCATCCTCATCCACATCCACCTCCTCCCGCCCGTGTTTGATCTATAAGCGATGCCTCGACGCTCGGCATCCACGTTTCAGCCAGCTTCGCATGCAAATCTGCAATGGCCCTGCATATGTTGCTAGGAACCTGAGCGCGGAGAAGCTCGCCATATTATTCGGCTTCCGCTCGCAGCCGCCGATGCCCCTGGTAAATCCTCTCCCTGCGTACCCGCTCCTCGGGATTGGGCGGCATAACGGGGACTGTGATTCCATCAGCGGTCTCATACTCTTGGAACGGTATCGGTACGTCCACAGGCCTCCAAGATGGGTATTTGACCAGATGCCGTTGTGGCCGATGAAGAATTTCGGATTCATCTCGGGTCTCCAACTGATCCATATATAAATATTTCTATATACATATACGACCACCCCTCGGGTGATAAGGAGGTGAGGGGTGACAATCGATCTCACAATCGATCTCACCTTCGGTGTCTCACCTCCCCTGGCCGCGTGTCGGTCGAGCGAACATGTCCCGTCGTGCACTCAATCGCCCTATCTATAAATATGAATATTGCGTCGGCCCGATCCTGCTCGTTGAGGCAACGTCGGTGCACCGCGTTACCGCTGGGCCACTGCATCAGCCAGCCACCCCGCGGTGTGAACCTAAGCTCGACGGCGGCCCCCAGCGGGGGGTTCGGCTGAGATTGCGAGCGACGCAGGGGGTGAGCGGTCAGCCATGGTTCGCTTCATTGTTTCGGCATGAATGGCTGACGAGGGGGGGCAAGGACGTGGGAGGGAGCGGGGGTGAGCAGCGGGGGAGGGGCGAGATCGGAAGTGCGAGAGTGGCGGCCGACTGCCGTCTCCAAGAATCGCTCATTATTGCAACGGCGATGCGTCGCGATGCATCGGCTGGTTATGCAGTCAGTGCGCGTGCTCGCCATCTCGGCGCATCGATGCAATACATCAGCGATGCGTCAGCGATGGGTCAGCGATGGATCAGCGATGGGTCAGCGATGGGTCAGCGATGCATCGGGGATGCGCCGGCGATGCCACATAGCTGGGTCGACAATGACCCCAAATTGATGCGCGCATCGTCGATGCATCGACTCCTCGCGGTGCGGCGGCGACGCGGCGAGGCGCCATATTTGGCCCGCATGGTTGCCCACCCGGGCGCGGTCCAGAAGTGTAAACACGCGCGAGACAGCGGCTGCTCGGCGGGCGCTGATCGCGCCGAACGCACTTGGCCAGGACCCATCCCCACCGTAATGCGGCGGCGGCGGCGGCGGCGACAGCGAGAACGGCGAGGGCGGCGACGACGACGACGACGACGACGACGACGACGACGACGACGACCCCCAGCCTACCCGAGCCGCCCGCCGACAGACGGGAGGAAGGTCCGCCAAGGGTCGGAACTAGAGGCCGACGCCTGCGCCTGCGCCATCGCGGCGCGGGGAGGGCGGGCCAGCATGCATGCGCGGGTGCCTGGGCTGCGCTGCTGTCATCTTGATGTCCTTTCCCATCCATGCCCTCCACCCCCTCATCTCCCCCGCTCCCTCTCCATCTCCCTCCCTCTCCTTTTCCCTCTCCCCATCCCGATCTTCCTCCCCTCGCCCACGTCGCCCCCCCGTTCAGCGCCCATGGCGCCCTCGTATATCGCCTAGCGCGGCGACTGCACCTAAAACGATGCAACTTCCACAAATAGGTCGGCACACGCCTCTCCGAATGCCGCTGGATACACGCCAGTCTGCTTCAGAGCGCGATGGCCATTCACCCAGCCAGCCGACGCGCCCCACGCCTTGGGCGCAGCAGCATCTCTGGTTGCGGCGCGAGGCTTGCACCGCTTCAAATGACGGGCAATTGTTGTTGGCGGCAGCGTCGAAAAAATATGAACTGGTTTGGGTTGCTCGGGAGACTCGGCAAACGCCCCCAGCCACGTGCAAATCCTAGATTGGCTCACAGTCGCCTGAAGAATTTGGAAACACGGGTGGTGCATCATCGTCGACAGCGTTGGCTGTTCGATTGTGTAGTGCACGCCGCGAATGGCCAAGTCGAATGCTATCCAGCTGAGCCAATGAACCATGAGGTTCCCAGTGGAAACAAACTCTTGAGACTCATCGCCTAAAATGTGATCGTGGCGCCTACTCACTCCGCTCGACATCCATGTGAAACTGCAACATTCGATCCCAAAATGGACGACGCCACCCTTCATGACTCGGTAGCATAACACACTTGCCCATAAAATGCCGCACGTCGTGCGAATGTCTTCGGATAGGGAATGCCCCATGTCGAAGGTTGCGCGCCGAAGCCCCCCCGCGCTGAGATTGATCTACCAAGGGCGTCCTGGCCAGCGAAGATATGGGCGAAGTGGAGGTCGCGGGCGAAGTCCCCTTGTGGGAGAGCGCGGCCGCGCGCCGCGCGCCCAATCCCCCGCTCCCCCAATTCTCATCCACTGCCGCTCCTCTATCTCCTCCTCCCTTTCTTCATCCCCCTCTCTCTCTCTCTCTCTCTCTCTCTCTCTCTCTCTCTCTCTCTCTCTCTCTCTCTCTCTTCTCTCTCTCTCATCTCTCTCTCTCGTCTCTCTCTCTCCTCTCTCTCTCTCTCTCTCTCTCGTTTCCAGCCCCCCCCCCCCCCCCCCCCCCCCCCTCACCTCCATCCATCCCGCCCCTCACCGCTCGCCTGCCCCCCCCCCCCCCCCCCCCCCCCCCCGCTCCCCCCAACCGCCCTTTTATTCCAACCGCATCCGTGCTGCAGCGCGCGATGCAGTGCATCCCGAGCGAAGGAGATGAGCTCGATGTGAGTCATGCTCGGCTTCGCCCCGACGGCGTCCGATGCAAAATCGACCATGTATTTGGGGATTGCCGCCAACGACGGCGCGATGCAAGTCATCGCCGCCAGCGCGAACCTGACCGCTGCAAACCGAACCATCGGGGAAGTCGGGCAGGATGGTTCGACTCAGAAGTGCCCCAACAGGATCTGTGCGTATAGGGCCAAAAATCACGACACAGCCGAAGACGATCCCCCCACGCCAAGATGGGATTGCAAATCTATTCTCTGCCACATAGATTCGGCAAAGTTGCCCGGCGTCGCCTGCGTGGCCATTTTCGCAAACATCCCGTTCAACGTTTCATCCTTCCAGGTGGCGTAAAGCCGCGGGCGGCCCATTCTCTCCATCCTGGGGGGCGAAGCCAATTACTTGACCGCCCCCCCCCCCCCCCCCTTCCACTTAACATAAACCATTCCCTCATCATCCTCCCCCTCCTCCTCCTCCTCCTCATCTTCCTCCCCCTCCCCCCCCCTCATCCTGCCCCCCCTTGTCCTCGTCCGCGGCCCCCAGCCCTTTCGAGAACGAACCGACCTCTTGCTGACAGGCACAGCGAGCCACGATAGAAGGCAGGAAACGCGCCAGCCCCGCTCCGCTCACGCCCATGCCCACTCTCTCCAAGCCCGATCCCACGACCTCCCTGCCGCTCCACCCACCCCTTCCTGGGAGAAGCGCAACGGGGCTGGCGCGTTTCCAGCCGCCCCGCCGTCCTTCGGCAGCAATGGATGTTGGAACGGCCCCCCGTGCCAGTACCGACGCCGTCAAGAGCTGCGGCGATCAGCTCAACGGGTGGCCGCGGGCGAGAACGCGCGCCCCTCACCCCTGCATGAGGATGGAGCGTGGGCGAGAGGGTGCGCTGGCGATATGGAGCAGGGATGGGGTGACGGGGGAGGTAGGGCGAGAGTGGGAAAGTGGGAGAGTGGGATATATATATATATATAGAGAGAGAGGGAGAGAGAGAGAGAGAGAGAGAGAGAGAGAGAGAGAGAGAGAGAGAGAGAGAGAGAGAGAGAGAGAGAGAGAGTTATGGAGGAGGCGGGGGAAGGATACGAAATAAACGGATACCCCCCCGAGCCCGCAGATGGTCATGCGAGCCAGCGACGCGGACGTTCCGGAAATGGTGGAGCGCATCATGTCTTGACAAGTGGAGGCGCCACGTCTATCTCTCCGAATCCTCCTCCTCCTCCTCCTCCCCATTAGCATCCACCTCCTGTTCCTCCTCCTCCTCATTCCCCTCCCCCTCGCCCTCTCCTCATCCTCCTCCTCCTCCTCATCATCATCATTCTCCTCCTCATCCTCCGTCATCCTCGTCGTCGTCGTCGTCCTCATCTTCGCCCTCGACCCCCTCCCCAGTCCATATGCTGGCGGACCTGTGTCCCCCGTGGTCTGGACCAACAGGGGGGTCGAACAATTCGGCGGCTTGGTGACGGAGCTCGTTGGGCCGAACCCCCCGACACCACTCGACCCCTTGCGCACTGCCCCCCATGGGGTTCGCCCGCCGCCTGCCCGTTTCCCAGGAGGAGTGGGCTTGGGACTTCGTCGACCCGTCGGCGAACGAGCGGCTGCAGCTGAACCCCAGCCCTGCCCAGGGCCCGCCGTCATCATCGTGAGAGCCGCGCGCGATGGCGCGAGGAGGAGGAGGACGAGGAGGATTCGAGGAGGGGAGGAGGAGGAGGAGAGGAGGATGAGGGGGAGAGGGGGCGGATGAGGAGGAGGAGGAGGCGAGGGAACAAGAGGAGGAGAGATGACGACGACGTAGACTAGGACGGGGGGAGTGCAGACGGGGACGCGGAGGCGCACGTAGACCCGAGGAGGAAGACGGGGGAGGGGGGCGAGGGGGAGGAGGAGGCGGCGGAGGAGGAGGAGCCGGCCGAGTGCCACCCGTGCGGGAGCGACGGCGGCCTGCCTCGCTGCGGACTGAAATTCGTTGTGTGTGTGGGGGGGGGGGGGGGCACATCTCTCTCTCTCTCTCATCTCTCTCTCTCTCTCTCTCTCTCTCTCTCTCTCTCTCTCTCTCCCTCTCTCTCTCTCTCCTCTCTCTCTCTCTCTCTCTCTCTCTCTCTCTCTCATCTCTCTCTCTCTCCTCTCTCTCTCTCTCTCTCTCTCTCTCTTCCTCTCTCTCTGTCTCTCTCTCTCTCTCATCTCTCTCTCTCTCTCTCTCTCTCTCTCTCCCTCTTGCTACGGGGGGAACGGGGTCCTCCACTGTCGCCTCCTAGCCCTCTTTGCCCTCGTCGCGGCCGTCGTCGTCCTCCTCCTCCACCGCCCTCCTCCTCCTCATCACCATCACCTTCTTCATCGTCCTCCCCGCCCTCATCCTCGCCATCATCATCGCATCCCCCAGTCCTGGTCGTGAAGTGCCAGAAGAGGTGATGCTTGGGCTTGGGCGCAATGCCCGCTGGTGCCAAGCGAATCAGATGGCCGATGCACACTCTCTCCAGCGCGCGGCACTCTGCGGGAGATGGCACGTCAGAAAGAGACTCTAGATACACGAGGTAATCCATGAGCGAGGCTGCGCACTGTCTCAGCTGAGGGCCGTCTGAGAGATTAGCCTGATGTTGCGGGATGAACACGGTGGCCATAAACCTGAACAGTGAAAGCGTTTCGGCCCCCTTCAACTTGTTTACTTGCTTGCCCCTGGACCCAAACATGCTGGCGGACAAGAACGGCAGTCGGCTGACAGTATGGCCAAGCAACGTTTCACTGTCATACCATCCCTGAAGATCGGCAGATATCCGAGACGCAGCCTATGGGTTCCCAGCAGAACACACACACACACACACACACACACGCACACGCGCGCACACAGACACCGCTCCCCTACCCCTGCCAGCCTACGCAGCGTTTCGAGCCGAATCCGATGCGGCGGACGACGAGCGCGCCAGCTGTCGGCGCCCGAGTGGGGGAAGGTAGGATGGCGTAGAGAGCGATGATTAGGAGCGCCCCGTGCCTGCTCTGCCCTGGCCTGAACGTCACTCGCGCCCCCGATGGCAGGGGAATCGACGGCCCTCCAAAACGCTGCCACCACGATCTCCGCCATCACCCCTAATGCAAGGGTATGCAACAGGTCCACCCCGAACGAGTTGACAAGAGTTAGGCCGAGCAATCATGAGAACATCGGGTTGCGCGCCTTGCACAATGTTGCACGCGAGTCCCTCCAGAAGCATAGACGAATTGGCGGCGCAACCCTAGCATACTGCGCAACATCTGGCAAACTGGCTTGGATCAAAAGACGGTCGCCTGGCTCGAGCGCCGCCGATTGGCCATTAATGGCAGGGACCCCCCGTGTGATGCACAAGCCTCTACCACCCTTCTTACGCTTGTCGAAAGTAAACATGCCCTGCGATACGAGGGTGTCACGTTCGGCGATGGTGTTTATCTGTGCCCACCTCTCTGCACGAACGCATGCGAGCTCATGTGCATCTGGACCGTAGTCATACCACGGCGGGTGCAAACCGCGAAGGTCACTTGTTGCGCGTTTTGATTCGCGACGCATGCCTAACGCACTGCATTGCTCCACACCCCTCCCCATCATCCATCATCCCTCCTCGTCGCCTCATTCTCTCCCGCGCTCCCTTCCCCCCTCGCCCCCCCAGCCCGCCGCCCCTCGTCCCGTGCCCCGCCGTCGTCGTGGTCGTCGTCGTGGTCGTAGTCGTCGTGGTCGTCGTCGTCGTCGTCGCCGTCGCCCTTGTCGCGCCCCCCGCTGGATGCCCCCCACAGCGGGGCGCGCAACGCGATTGCCGGACCTGGTGCCCGAGGGTCAGGGATGCGCGACAGGGCGCGGTGGAATAGTGCACGGCGGAATCGGGGGGGGAACGAAGAGGACGGTGATGATGGGGGCGATTTCGGGGACAGGAGAGAACATCTAGAATATGAAATGCATGGAGGCGGAGATGGAGTACAACGTGAAACGCCCACCCTCCAGAAAACAAAAAAACAAAGATGCAACGCCTGTATCGATGCCAGCTACGAGAGGTCGCCGAGCACAAGGGGCACGGGTGATCGTTAGATGACCACGTAGTGGTACCAAGAATAGAACATACAGCTTCCCAATCACACATCATGTGCATCACCGCCCCTCTGAAGCCGAGGTCCCTGCCAGCCTTATCTGCCCTGGGCCCGTCGCTGGCGCACCACTGCTGACGGCCGAACGGAGCTACGGGCCACACCCCAGCAGCCAAACGATCTAGAGACCACCGTGCGAACACAAAGAGTTGGTATACCGTGCACCACCCCTTGCAACCGCACCTGCAGCACGATGCCTTCCTCGCCGCGGTCGCCACGCGGCGTCGCCCACTGATGAGGTTGTTGCAGGACAGCACCAAGATGGATTTCATCCTTCCGAGCCCGAACGAACCACCCTGAAAACTCATCATCAAACACCCCTACCACGGACATCAACTCCCCAGGACACCCGAAAACTCCAGAACATTTACATGGCCCTGTCCTGCCAGCACTGCCCCCGAACTTGGCAGCGTCAACGTACGCTGCGAGTGGAACTACAAACTGCCCCGCAGCACGGCCCGCCGTTAACACAGGGTGAGATGTCCACAAGGGTGGTAGCTGCCTCTGCTCGAGTGCTGCTCGCTGCTCCTCTTGGGAAATGCTCAACTTAGACTATGATAGGCTGTACATGGCTTAAGGGTGTTTGGTGTTTGTGGTGGTTCGACCCCCGTCCTGCAATGCATTCGGCGAATGAAACAACTCTGCGTGCAACATTTCATGAAAGGCGCGAACCGGTAGTTTGAGATCCCCACGACGCCGTTTGCTTAGGATACGCCCAAATACAGGGATCACCATGGAGCTGGGCACTCCACTTGCATTCCTCAACCTCTTGACCTCCCGATTGACGACGCACGACCCCTTGTAGTTCGCAGTGGGCGGGCAGGCCCGCGGCTCCAGCGGCCCTGCAGCCCCAGCAATAACCGCAAAATGCACCAGGTTAGTCAAATGCTCGGCTGACATGGGGGCCCCCTCGCAATACATTCTCTGCAAAGTTCGGAGCAGTGCTTCCCCTGCGGTGTAACGCTCATCACCAGATATGGCGACTGCCCCGCCACTGTGAACTCGCTTACGGCTCTGGCGCATCATTGCCCCTGCGGAACGGTCGGCCGCACAGCGGTGCAAAACGCGGGTTGCTCGAGGTGCGCCCGAGCCGAATTGACTATGGCACACGGCGCGCACTCGCGCGATCTGGAACTACATCCCATAACGCATGATGCGCCGCTGTCCCAGGAAGAGTGGGAGGATGACGAGGAGGGTAAGACAAAATAATGATAATGCATGTAACGAGGGAATGCTAGGAGGCTAAATTTACGCACGGGTGTCCCCTGAGCTCGGGCATCACCTACTTGTTGAAATCAGCGGTGGATCAGCGGTAGATCAGCGATGGATCAGTGATGGATCAGTGATGGATCAGCGGTACTTTTGTGAGGATATATCAGGCGAAATCGCTGGTTCAGCGATGGATCAGTGATGGATCAGCGGTAGATCAGTGATGGATCAGCGGTCTGTCTGGACCTCCCGGGGCCCTCCCTAGACCTCACCGGTAGCCGCTTGGCCCTCACCAGAGCCCCCAGTCCTCGTCGGGACCAGGCCATGCCTTGTCGCGCCCCCTACGCGGCCTCAGGATGGCCCAATCGTCGATATGGTTCCCATGTTTCAGGAAGCGGCATTGTCTCGATATCGCGAGTCCAGATCGAGCGCCGTCTGATTGCTCGGGCGACGCGCGCCGCCCCGTGGCACGCCGCGCGATCAGTGCACACACTGAGGAAAATACGATTCTCTCCATCGCTGCCGCATCAAAAAATCCACGCGGCTGTGAGCGCCCCAGGCGGCGGGCTACCGGACACAGTGTCAACCCACGGCGGCCGCGCGCCTACAGTCGGACCTAGGCCAGAAGAACATCCTTCGAGAACATGAGACCCCCCGTCGGCCAAAACTAACAGACCATCCAAGGGCACCCTCCCCTGGAGGCACAAGAACACCCAACAAACACGAAGAACACGAGGGTACCCTCCCCGAACCAACCTCGATCTTATACCTCGGACCGACTGTATTCATTAAGTTTCAAATGTGCTCACAACTCCAGTGGACAGTAGCATCTGCGCGAAGCCGCGCAAAGCACATTAGGGCATCCGTGCGGGGCCGCACAAAGCACATCGCGCGTGAGGTATCGGGCCCACTGAGGGCCAGCCTTGACCCCATGTCCCCGACCAGGTAGACAACACCGTGCCCCCACCCCCACAATGCGCTGTGCACGGCCCCCGTGGGCCCTCGCCGCACGTCCCGACATCCGAGAGCATCCGAGCATAGAGAGATCAGGCACCGCCCTTCCTCTTCTTTCCGCGCTTCTTCTTCTTCTTGGTGCCGTCGTCCTCGTCGTCGGTCTCCGCCTTCGCGATGCCTCCCGCGCCTCGTTTCAGGGCGGCCCGAATCCCTCCATATCTACATCCCTCCATCCCTCCATCCATCGCTCCATCCCTCATTCCCTCCACACAGCATTACCCCGCACTGTCTCCCGCAATGTGTCGGCGGCGCGCCCCGCCCCTCCAGCGCGTGCGGTCAGCGCCTTGTTGATGAGCTTGGTGAGCTTGCTGATCGCCGCCTGTGCGAGCGCCACTGGCAGAGACAGAGAGAGAGAGAGAGAGGGAGATGGGCCGATAGCGAGAGATACACGGATAAGGATGGTGGACCGCGGGCAGGCGAGCGCAGCGCGCCCGCGCGACCTGGCCGACACCCCCGGAGCCGCCGCCACGCTCGGGGGGCGCCCCCGCAAGGGAGTGAAGTGGAATGATGGAGCGAGGGAGCGGAGAGAACGCAGCGACGACGACCCTCCCGACGACCCGACAACGACGGCTTCGACGACGACGACGACGATGACGACGACGACGACGCAGAGCCAGATGCAAAGAGACGCGCTGGTGGCCTCGAGCTTGCCATCCCTCATGACCTTGCCCTGCTTCGCAGCATCGGCCTCCCCGAGCTTGTCGTGCACCTGCGGGGCTCGCGCTGCTGCCGCTGCCGAGTGAGCCGATATCGCCGTCGGCGCCGCCGCCGCCGCCGTGGGCGGAGGAGGAACATGGCGCACGATGGCGAGGAAAAGGAGGGTGGTAGGATGAGGGCGACGAGGAGGGGGTGGAAGAAATCACGCTCGATGGATGTGGTAGGCGTTCCCCGCCCGAGGCACCTGCGCATGCCTCGTGCCCGATGCGCACATGGCCCCGAGCGACGTCGTCGTGGCCAGCTCCTGCAGCGACGCAGACTGCTTCTCCAGCGCGCCGTACATGGCGTCGGTCTTCGCCCACGCCCACTCGATGTCGGAATCGATGGAAGCGCACAAGCTCTTCGCCTGGGCCACGCACGTCTGCACCGCCAGGACCCATTTCTTGGCATCTGCGCATGCCGCCTGACCAGGAGTCTTCTCCTTACCCCTCCTGCCTGGGGGCGCACGTGGCTCGCCCCTGGCCGCCGCCGCCGCCCGCTCGGCGGCCTGCTTCTCCGCCGCCTCGCGAGCCGCCCTCGCCGCCTCCTCGGCTTGGGCCGTCGCAGCAGCATCCTTCGCCGCCTGCTCGGCCGCCGCCCGATCGGCACCGTCGCCAATGGCGGCCGCCTGTGCCCCCCCCACGATCGCGGGCTGCTGGCTCGTGGCCTGCTCCTCGTGCAGCTGCCACCTCCTGCCGAAGAGCTCCCTGTGCGACATCTCGAACCATAGGAATTTCACCCCGCCGTGCATGGCGTCCACTTGGATAAATGAGTAACCCAATGATATGCATGTTTTGCAATGCTTCACGCAGTTGCTGATCGTCTCGCGGTCGAGGTGACCCACGGGCCCTCCTTCCTCCGACAGCATCTTCATGAAAGATACCGCCTGCGGGCGCGGAGAAGTCGGAGGCGGAGGGGAGATGACGGAGAGGAGGATGGGACATGATGCAGAGGATGAGGAGGAGGATGAGGGAGTGCCGCCTTTCCGTTCTTGAGCCACGAGTCCTCGCTCGTCTGCGTGAACGTCTTCTGCTTGTGCACCACCTGGTTGTACTTGGTCTTGGCCCAGTCGATCTTGAACTGTTCCTTGTCCGCCGCGCCCTCGAACTGCTTGGCGAGCACCGCGTCGCCCTTCACGGCGCGGTCCCAGCGCCAGCCGACCTTCGAGCGGGCCAAGAAGTGGCCGCCCCTGTTCTCGATGCAATCGACGAGATCGAGGTCGCCCGCCTCGTTCCGCTTCCCCTTCACCTTGACGCCCTCGGCCGCGATCTGGCCCGCCGCGTGCACCGTCGGCTTTACCCCGTGCCCGCGCGGGTGCTTGGCCAGCTCGCGCGACAGGAAGCTCAGTGCGTCCGAAGCTACCTTCGGCGGCAGCTCCTCAACGGGCGCCGACGAGCCCGAGCTGATGGGCGTCAGCGGCGGGACGGACGTCGTCGGAGACGGAGGCGGGGGGGCCCCCAGCGCCATGCCCAGCGAAGGCGTCACCGCCGCCGCCGAGGGCACCGGAGACGGGGGCACCGTCACCGCCAGCGCCAAGCTCTGCGAAGCCGCCGCCGCCGAGGGGGCTGGAGAGGTGGCGTGCTCATGCGCGGCGTCGTCTCCAGCCGCCTCCGTGGAGCTCGCATCGCTGCTCTCATCATCGGCGACCTGGCGGACGAGATCCCTCATCTTGATGTTCGTGTCATCGTCATCGCTGCTGCTGGCGCTGTCAACCACCATGGCTGCCTCCATCTCCTTCTGCTCCTGCCCCTGCGCCTGCGCCTGCGCCTGCAGGGCTGCGTCCTTCTCCTCCTGCTCGCGCTCGATCCGCTGGAGCTCCTGCCGCTCGAGCTCCATCCTGCCCAGCTCGAGCTTCGCCTGTTCGACCCTGGCGATCTCATCCTCGAGCGCCTTGCGCTTCGCGCGCTCATTCTCCTCCAGCTCGGCCTTCTCCCGAGCGACGCGTTGCTTGGCGGCCTCGTGCTTCTGCATCTCCTCGTCGAGCTTCCGGCGCACCGCTGGGGCTTGTGACCCCAAGTCGGCGGCACGGGCCTCGCCCACACGACACGCCTTGGCCGCCCTCCTCGCGGCCCTCTTCTCAGGGGGCTCGTCCACGGCCTCGAGCGCCACGCGCGCGCGCCTGGCGCCGTCGGTGCTCGCCGTCGCTGCGCGCTTGCGCGCGAGCCGCCTCTCCTCCCTCGCCTCGTCCTTCCTGCCCTGAGCCTCCTGGTTGTCGGCGGGGGTGGGGTCGGGGCGCTCGGCTGGAGAGGCGAAGCTCAAGGGCCTGGCTCCATCCGCGGCCTGGCTGGCCTGCACCATCTCGCCGCTCACCGCCGCGGCCTGGCTGGCCCGCACCATCTCGCCGCTCGCCGCCGCGGCCTGGCTGGCCTGCACCATCTCGCCGCTCACCGCCGCGGCCTGGCTGGCCTGCACCATCTCGCCGCTCGCCGCCGCGGCCTGGCTGGCCTGCACCACCTCGCCGCTCGCCACCGCGGACTGGCTCGGCGCTGCGGCTGCTGCACCGCCTGCTGCGGACTGGCTGCCCTCGCCCGCCGCTGCGGGCTGGCTCGGCGCTGCGGCCGCTGCACCCCCTGCTGCGGACTGGCTGCCACCGATCTCATCCGCCACTGCTGCGGGCAGGCCACGCTCCTTGGCCAACGGTGGCGGGCTGTCCTCGATGGTCTCCACGGGCTGGCGCGGCGCGTCCACCGCCGCGAACGAATCATCGGGCTGGGTCGCGGCGTCGAGGCGGGCCCTGCTGTCGGGCTGGGTCGCGGCGTCGAGGCGGGCGCTGCTGCCAGGCTGGGTCGCGGGGGCGACGTCGAAGTCGGCGCTCGTCGCCGAGGGCGCCGAGTCCGAGGCGACATTCCACATGCCAGGCTGCTGCTCCGCTGGCGACTCCCCTGGGAGTGAACGCCGAAACTTACCGGATGAGGAGGGGGAGGAGGCGTAAGAGAATGAGGAGGAGGAGGAGGACGACGACGACGACGACGATCCCGATCCTAGCCCCAGTTCCGCCGCCGCCTTGCGCAGCCGCTCGCTCTCGCTGGCCAGGACCCCCCCATGGTCAGAGCCCACGCCCTGCTGCGCGACCCCCGAGGCGGCGCCAGGGGATGCGGCGGAGGGCAAGCGGGCGAGAGCGGGGGGCGCCATCGCACGATGAGATACGGCCCAACCCTTGGACAGCCACTGACTGGCGGCAGTCTTGTCCAGTGGCGCGTAGGTGCGGGTGTCAGCAGGGGGCGTCTTGCCCATGCCCCTCGAGAGAATATGTCCATGGCATTGGGGTAGGGGCGCGGCGCGGCACGACGCGGCATATCACATTGTCTCGTGGACTAGGGAGCTTAGCATACACACAGCACGGCAAGGCACGGCACACTTTCTCATCAGCTTCTATCCATGCACGGCGCGGCACGGCACCTCGACATCTTGACCAAATAGTTTCCACATCGTGTTTCCCCAGATTTCTCCGCCGCATGACGGACGGGCCGTTCGGCACTATGCCGCGCAACACTGTTTATTGAAACGGGGGGCGCACCTCACCTGCACTTGTAATTCATCGCCTTGTAATAGAGCGACTGTGGGGGGACCTGCATCGACTGGTCAATGGCCACCACGGCCTGCCCCCCCTGCTGCGCCGTCACCGAGCTGCCGCCGACGGTCTGGCGCTGGCCGCCGCCGCCGACGACGGTCTGGTGCTGGCCGCCGCCGCCGACGACGGTCTGGCGCTGGCCGCCGCCGATGAGGAGGAGGGGAACGGTGATGAGGAGGAGAACGGTGATGAGGAGGAGACGGAGGAGAATGAGGAGGAGGAGAAGGAGGAGGAGGAGGAGAAGGAAGAGGAGGAGAAGGAGGAGGAGGGCGTGGAGGGGGAGGGGATGGAGGATGAGGACTGGGACAAGGTGGAAGGAGATGGGTAGTGAGGAGTAGGAGTAGTAGGAGGACGATGAGGAGGAGGAAGGGGATGAGAAGGACTCCCGCCTGCCGCCGCGTCACCGGTCGCGACCCCGACGGGCTTCACCGCGGGCGGGTTCTCGAGGGGTGGTACCACGGGCTGCGCCGCCGCTGGCTTCCAGTAGCTCTCGCTCGACTGATCCGTCACCGCCGCCGCTGGCCTCTTCCTCGCCGCCGCCGCCGCTGGCTTCTGCAGCGCGGTGTTCTCCTCGCGGCGGTGATGGGCGGGGGCGGTTGCGGATGGGGCTACAACAAACGCGGATGATAAGGATGCGCTTTCAGGATGCAAGCCCCTCGGATGTCCAAGTTAAACTGTTCGAGGTGAGGATTTGCTGAAAACCCACGGGGGGCACCAGCAATGATACCAGGGTGCCCTTGGGAACGTTTCTCACCCTTACCGTTCGAGCTCACTGTAGGGGGTGCGAGATGTGAATGGGTGGATGCCGGCGGTTTGATCTGAACCTCAAGTCTCCTCGTCGCAATCCGCTTCCTCCTCTTCCTCCTCCTCTTCCTCCTCGTCTTCTTCCTCTGCGTCGTCCTCATCCTCCTCCGCCTCCTCGCCCTCGCCCTCTTCCTCCTCGTCCTCTCCCCCCTCGTCCTCTTCCCCCTCTGCGTCGTCCGCCTCGTCATCGGCGCCTGCCGCGCCGCCTCCCTCGCAGGCTGTTGGCCTCGCCTTGGCCATCGCGGGCCTCTTGCCCACGGGCCCGCCCGTGGCGCCCGCGGCCGTTGGCCTCTTCATGGCCCCGCGTTTCGCGGCAGCCGCGGCGGCAGCAGCAGCCTTCGGGGGGGCAGGAGGAAAGCGGGCGCGGACGGGCAATATGAGATGGATGGTGGATGCGAGGAGGGCGCGGGGGGGAGGGCGGGCGGAGGAAAGCGAGGATGAGGCGGGGGAGGAGAGAAGAGTAGGGAGGCTGTTCGTGTAGAGCATAGGTTCCAGCCCCGATATCAGCCATCAGCGGGAGTTGGCACGCAGCGGGATCGGGGGTCAATTCATCGATGTTGCCGACGATGCAATTCCATATGTAGTTCTTCATTCGCGGCGGCGTGGAAACCAAGCTCTCGCAATCGCACGGCACCCCAGTGGGGGAGGCTAGGGATGAGGAGGAAGACGAGGAGGGCGAGGATGACGTGGAAGGATGGTGAGGAGGACAGCGAAGCGTGACCTTCCGATTCTCTGCGATTTTCTGGCCGCGTCGCTCCTCCTTCTCCTGCTTCAGCTTCTCCAGGGACGCTTTGCCCGCCACGAACCTCTTGGCGGCCTGAATGATGCACGCGTGAGCCTCATCCTTCGAGTCCGTCACGTTGTAGCCCAACTGCAGCCGCTGTTGCCCCCCCATCGGCCATGATCGGCCCGTGCGTTTTCTCCGTGAGCTTTTTCACGAACGCTTTCACGAGGATGTCACCCTTGGGGGCTGACGGATGCGCGGGGGGTCCCCCTCCCCCCCCTCCAACTCATCCCCCCCCCTCTCTCCCTCTAGATCTCTCTCTCTCTCTCTCTCTCTCTGTGCCCACCCCCTCCCACTATCCACTTCTTCGCCATCACCCTCTGCTGTATCCTCCTCATTCGCCGTTCACCCCCCCCCATGCAGCCCCCACTGGTTTCCCCGCGGGACCTTCCAGCCCTCGTAGAGTACCTCCTGCTTGGCCTTGGCGCCGCCGGCGATCGCGCCCCTGCTGTCCCACTCGTGCTTCGTGAGGGTGGTGATGCACATCACTTTGCCATCGGCCCCCCGCCGCCCGTCGTCGCCGCCGCCGCATCCCCCCTCCATCATCCCCTCCCCCTCCGAAAACCCCCTCCTCATCCTCATTTTCCACCCCCGCCGATGTGTCTCCCTCACCTTCTTCTTCTTATTCTTCTTATTCCTCCTCCTCCTCCTCGCCCCGTCTCTTCTTATTCCTCCTCCTGATCATCATCCGCCCACCCCCATCCTCCCCCCCCATCCCTCCCTCCCCTCCCTCCCTCCCCCCCTCTCCTCCCCATCTCCTCTCTCTCTCTCTCTCTCTCTCTCCTCTCTCTCTCTCTCTCATCTCTCTCTCTCTCTCTCTCTCTCTCTCTCTCTCTCTCTCTCTCTCTCTCTCTCCTCTCTCTCTCTCTCCTCTCTCTCCTCCTCTCTATATATATAAATATATATATCTGTCGTTTCCCCCCCATTCCCCCCCCCCCCCCCTCCCCCCAGCCAAATCGCCGTCGGAAAATCGAGCGCGCATGTTGTCCGACGGGCCAGCGTCGGGGAGCGCAAAGATGTTGTCGGTGGTCTCGGGCGTCTTGCCCCGCATCCTATGGGGGCGCGGCCGATCGAGCGGGCAAGGCGCGCCAAGGTGGCTGGGGGGGAGGAGCGAGTGAGGAGAGCGAGGAGGAGGCGGAGGAGTACTGCCACCAGCGGCGCATCAGCGATGGCTCAGCGATGGCTCAGCGATGGCTCAGCGACGGCTCAGCGACGGCTCAGCGAGGGTCCTGATCGCCACGCCGAGCGCCCCGCCCCACCCCGCCTCGTCGTGCGTGGCCGTCGCCGACGATCCTGCACTGGCCGTCGCCGCGGGCGCTGCTTCTGGTGCGCCCCCCAGGGGCGACGGCCCACGCCCGTCCTGGCCCCTGCCCCCAGCGGACCACCCCCACATCCACCATCTCATGCTAATCCGCCGAGGGGCGAGGGTGTGGAGCGGCGGGGGCAGCCAATCCCGCCGCCAACCTTGAAGTTCCCTGAACTTCTGAAACCATTTCGGCATGGTCTTGCCGCTCTTCTCCTTGCGAAGCGGCTCGTAGAGATGCCGATGATGAGGGGGGGGAGGATGAGGAGGAAGGAGGAGGAGGAGGAGGATGAGGATGAGGAGAGGAGGAGGATGAGGAGAATGAGGCCGATGAGGAGAGGAAGAGGAGTAGGATTGCGAAGATGATGATGGTGATGAGGAGGAGGAGGAGGAGGAGGAGAGAAGGAGGGAGGTGAAGGGGACACGAGAGGAATACGTACGAGGAGGATGGATCAATGAGGGGAGGACGGGGATGAGAGATGCGCGAGGACGAGGGGGCCATCGAGGATTTGGGGGGGGGGGCAAGGATAGAGGAGACGAGGCGGATGGGTGGCGCGCCTCAGCATGGAGCGCAGCTGCTTCGATTGCTTGTCGCACAACGTTTCCTTCTGCTCGTCGCTGTCGAGCCCCAGATCGGTCGCCTATCGGGGAGGGACAGGAGGAGGATGAGAGGATGAGGAGGAGGGCGAGAAGGATCATTGGGAGGAGGGGGAGGAGGAGGAAGGTGAGGAGGGGGGGGGGGAGATTAGGGGGAGGAGGAAGACAATGAGAAGGAGGAGGACGAGAAGGAACATGAGGAGGAGTGGGAGGAGGAGGAAGATGAGAAGGAGGAGGAAGACGAGGAAGATGAGGAACGGAATGAACATGGAATCAGATCAGGCCTTGGCGGCAGCCACTGCCCGAAAACCGGTGAGCACCGCCAGGTCGCTGAAATTCAAGTTCGGCGCTAGGGCCTCTACCCCCCTCAGCAATTTGCTGTGTTTGCGCAGCTCCTCTGCGCAGCCGTCGCCAAGCCTGTCAGTCCCAGGGTGCGTGCCGCATTTGAAGAACACGTGACTTCGGGGGGAGGGGGCGCGGCGGCGGCCAACCATCCTCGTCCTCCTCGTCCCCGTGACAATCCATGCCCTTATCCCCTTCCCCTCCTCCCCCTCCTCCTCCTCCTCGTCTTCCTCCTCCTCCTCCTCTATCCCCCCCCCATCGTCCTCCCCCCATCCCCGACCCACCAGCCCCCCGCACATTCTACCCCGATGACTGCCCACAAACCGCTTCAAGATCTCGCCCGACGCAGCCTCATCCGCGCATCTGACGCGTTGCGCCGCGGCGGCGCCCGCCTCTGCGCCCCACTTGGGCGCCATTCGGACCGAGCCCCGAATGGCTCCGTCGTCGTCGCCGCCGCCGCCGACGACGACGACGACGACGATGACGACAACGACGACAGCGACGACCGCGACCACGACGGCGGCGGCGGCGGCGGCGGCGGCGGCGACGACGACGACGACGACGACGACACGACGACGAGGGAGTCCGCCAACTCCTCCTCCAGTAGAGAACACACACACAACACGCACACACCACGCATCATACTCGACATCCTCCACCCCTCCGCCCCCCCCAGAGGAGGGCGACGACGACGACGACGACGACGACGACGACGACGACGGCGAGGAGGGGGGGGCGACGGCGACGGCGACGGCGGCGGGGACGGCGGCGGCGACGGCGATGGCGACAATGACGTGCCTCCCGCCGCTCACCGCGGCCACGACATGCCACCGCGTGGCGCGATGTGCAAATTTTGTGAGGATGTCCCAGGCGGAGACGGACGGGATGTTGTGAGGATGTCTCAGGCGAAAGCGCGAGGGGGATGTCTCAGGCGAAAAGCGATGAGTGGACACAAATGCAATGTGATATTTAATGTAATAATAGTCAATGTCTATATATATAGTTATAATGTAAGTATGTAATCACATACAATATACGTGTATACGTATTTACATGTATACGTATATACGTGTGAACGTATTTACATACAATTAAAACAATGTAGATATGGATATACAAATGTATGTGTATAGTGTGTATATACAAAGCTAAAGCTAAATCTAAAGCTAAAGCTAAGCTAAAGCTAAGCTAACGCTAAGGTGCCGCTAAGCTAAAGCCAAGCTGGAGCTAATATAAAGCTAAGCTAAAGCTAAGCAGCGCTAAGCTGAAGCTAAGCTGAAGCTAAGCTGAAGCTAAGCTAAAGCTAAGCTAAAGCTAAGCTAAAGCTAAGCTGAAGCTAAAGCTACAGCTAAGCTAAAGCTAAGCTAAAGCTAAAGCTAAAGCTAAAGCTCTCAGGGGACTGGGGGAACCGCGGGGCGGGGACTGGGGGAACCGCCCAGGGCGGTTAGCACTGCCCGGCCCTTCAAGCTAAGAGAGTAAGAACCCTTCTAGGCAGAGCCTGTGTAGGGAACAAAGTCTGTCTACAAGGATCGGCCCCCGTCTGCTAAGAAGGGGGGGGGGGGGGGGGAGGAGGTGGGGCGGGGAAGGTGGAGGAGAAGAAGAAACAGGAGGAGGAGGGCGACGGCGACGACGTGGGAGGAGGAGGTGCGGGAAGAGGAGCGCTCGCCACTGCCCCCCCCCCCCTCCCTCGCCCCGAAGGCCCTGCAGGCGGCGGCGCCTCGTCGTGCTTCGCCTCGCTGGTGACGGCGCCCTCCTCGGCGTGCCAATCTCCTCTGGACGGGGGAATGGCGCGGCGGTGCTCTCCCCCCCTTTTCTGCCCCTGCCTCCCCCCCTCCTTCCGCTCCTCTTCCCATTCCCTCTCCTCCACTCCCTCCCCCCCCCCTTCTTCTTTCCTCCCCCATCCTCCGTTTCCCTGCCCTTGCCGACGCCCGCCCGCGGGCGACCCTGGGGAATTGGCGACGGCGCGCTCGGCGCCAGGCACGAACATGGGCTCGGATTGCATCTGCGTCGCCGAAGGCGGCATCAGGAGCGGGGGCATGGTGCACTCAGCAGCCCAAGAATCGCGCGCGGGAACCAGCGGCTCGTAGGTGGGGAGCCAGAAGGCTGGGCATCCGAAGGTCTGCCCCACGTGCCCCTGCTGCGAGGCCCACTCCCTGTGCGCCCTCTGCTCCCAATCCGCATTGCGGCCTCCAGCGCTGCCGTTCGCTGCGATGTGCTCCTCGGTGAATCGCCGCGCCTCGGCCAGCATGCCAGCGCGGCCGACGATGCAGAACTGGCGACCTTGTCCGCGCCCGCGGTCTCGGATCGAGACCTTGCACCGAGTGGCTCTGTACACGTGGCCAACCTGGTACGCCGTGATTGTGCCGCTCGGGTACTTCTCCTGGATTCGCGCGACTGGGCCGAGGGCCTCAGGTCCGTGGTCGACGACCGACATTGGCACGCGCGGGGGCGCGCCTCGGCGAGGGGGCAGCGATAGGGCAGCGCCTCCAACCGCTCGAACCGAGGAAGATGAGGCCGAGGAGTTGGGGCGGCTGGGAGGGCGAGGAGGCGGAGAGGAGAGGGGCAAGAAAAAGGGGGGGGAGGAGGAGGAAGGCGCGGAGCAGGAGGAGGGAAAGGAAAGGGAGGCTGGGGAGGAGGAGCCGGGGAGGGAGGAGCGGCGCGAGTCGGCCCGCCGACGCCGAGGTCGCTGCGGCGCCAGCGAAAACCTCGTGCTGGGCGGCCCGAGCCTGGGCCCGCGCCTGGCTGAGCCCACGCCCCCGAACCCAGTCGGACTCGACCCCGAGTTCGAACCCCCGAATCATCGCCATCATCATCATCACCACCATCATCATCATCGCCCTCATCATCGCCACCATCATCACTATCACCCCTCGCACGTTTCATGGTGCTGGGTCATCGTTTTGAAGAGACGGCGCCCCGCGAACCTAGTCGAGTTTGACCCTCCCCGCGGGCGAGCCATCGCAGAGAGGGGCGTGGGCGGCGGAAGGGGCAAGGGGAGAAGGGGGGCAGGGGGGGCTGGGAGGGAATGGGCAGGGGGAGGAGGAAGCAGGGCGGCTGGGAGAGCACGGGTCAGGGGCGGGATCGCCAGCACGAGTTTTCTGCGTGCATCGGCGGGCAAGGAAATATCACGCGCGTGGGTTCAGCGCGCGAATGCCACCGCCTGAATTGACAGCGACGTGCTTCGCGGCGATGCTCCGGGCTTCCAGGGTCGCGCTGCTGCCGCCTGGTACGAGAACCCCGCCCGTCCCAGGACACAGTAAATCCACTGCGACATTGCACTCTGGAACTTGGCCCACTGACTCGCGCAACACATCAATAAACGAATCACTGAGGCGAAACAGAACTGGCCAGCAGCAAGCTCAACGGACATAACGTTGTTCACGCGTAGCACCCCCAACCTCCACCTCATCCCACTTGCCGCGCGCACGCGAAAGGGGCGGCCCCAGGTGCGAGAACTCAACAACTCGCTCAGGAAGCTCGCGTCGTGCACGGGCCCTTCCAGGGCGTGCTCGCTGGGGCAAAATGCACCCAGACGCGTGATCATGTCGAGGACTAATCGTCGCAAGATGATCACCTCTGACGCCTCCGACTGCACGACTAGGGTCGCGGCTCAAGGGGGGGGGGGGGGGGGGGGGGGGGGCCAAATGCGGCCCAAACCGATCCCCGCTCAAGCCCTATTCCGAGCCCCCGAAACGCGCGCACGCCGCGCGCACGCGCGAGCACACACACACACACACACACACGCACGCACGCACACACAAACACACGCGCACACACACACACACGCGCGCACACGAACACGCGACCACACGCGCACATGCACGCGCACACACACACACACACACACCGTCGTGGTCGTCGTCGTCGTCGTCGTCGTCGTCGTCGTCGTCGTCCTCCTCCTCCTCCTCCTCCTCCTCCTCCTCCCCCTCCTCCTCCTCCTCCTCCTCCTCCTCCTCCTCCTCCCTCCTCCCCCCCCCCCCCCCCCCCCCCCCCCCTACGCACAAGGGATCGGTTTGGTAAAACATTCAAGTGCACCCTCCCAGCTTGCTTAAGGAGGCGAGTTCGGCGCTCGCTGCTAAAGCAGCTCAAGTTCACGCCCCAGCTGGCAATCGTTGGGGGGCATGTGGTGCTGAAGGTGGCCTTTGACCTTGCAAGACTTTCTACCATAGCACTGCAACATTAGTTCGTGATGCTTCTGCATCAGCTCTGCAAGAAGAGCAGTGCGCTTCAGAGCTGCAGAACCACTAGACAATCTATTACAGATATGGCCAAGCACCTTCACGCACGCAACCTAATCTGGAATGAGTTCGGCAGGCGTGATAACCACGTCGCAAAAATGACACAAGAACAGCACTGCCGTGAGCGCTTCGCCCGCAAAGGCTTTGATATGATGGCATGGTTGCGGCGCTACCCGATCCTTGAAGGACGTTCTCGGTAATCTCGACGTCCAGCAGCGCGACGCTGGACTCTCGGATGCTCCAACAGAATTCGTCGATCGATTCAAGCGGGACGCCCGCTGCTTTGACCCTGAGTGCGAAAGAGTTGACGCAATACTGCGCTGCCCCCCCTGACCCCGCAACCGCGTGCACCCCATCAATGCATGTCCCCGTGCGCGGCTTCACGAACTTACGAATGTCTGCGGCGAACATCGACGACGTCGGGTCGTAGTTCACCCCCGTGAGCTTTTGCAGCTCCTCGAACTTCCCCTTGGCTCGAAGCGGTTTCTCAGCGGTGAGCCTGTCCACGGCGCGCCACATCGATTCGTCTGTGTGTTTGTCAAACTTGGAAGCGTCCGTGGCTGTTGCGCAATCGATCATGCCTGCTGGAATTCGGCCCTGCGAATTCGCGACGTTCTTGCACAGGCCGCAGCAGACCAGCCCAGCAGCGCCCTTGATCTGCTTGCTGTCCTCTGGCCGCTCAACATCCTCTGGCCTCTATTTCTCCTCCTCCTCCTCCTCCTTCTCCTCCTCTCCCTCCTCCTCCTCCTCCTCCTCCACCCCCATCCCTCCCCCGCTCTTCAACTTCTCATCCCTCCCTCCCTCCTCTCCCCCAAAACCGTTTTGCACTTGATGAAATGATGTCGGTTTGGGTTGTCTCCAGTGTCCTTGTGGCCCCCCCCCGTCCTGGATGAGTCCAGCGAGGGAGCCTCGAACGACGACGGGTTGCCCCGCGCCGTCGAAAATCCTGAAACCCGAATCGAACGACAGCGGGCCAACAAAGAACATCTTAACCACTTGAATCAAGAGTCCACTGTACTTGGATGCAACTTTGTCCAAATGGTCTACCCTGATGAGGCCCGCGGGGGACCAGCCGCAATCTGCTGCCCGAAACCAATCGGGAAGTTGCAGCACAGAAAAGTAAACAGCCAGATATTTGGTCGGCACGTCTGGCCGAAGGGGATTGCCTGCCACGCACTCGTCGCCCCAGATCACGAGCCGAAGGTTGCCGTCTGGGACGTGGGAGCGCAGGAACTTTGCGAAGACAGGGCGCTCGGAACACATGTGCGACAACAAACACTGCGGTTTCAACACGGGCCAATCATAGGTGCCCCCATCTTTGGTCGGCAATGCGAGAGTCGTGAATACGGGCCCGCACGGAGTTGATATATTCTGCATGTCCTCAACAAGTCGCCTCCTCAGCACCCTGTCTGACGCGCCATGAACATCATCATCATCAATTTCGTTGTCCAGAACACTGCGAATCCGAAGCAAAGTGTTCACGGTCACATTCAGGCCGCCCGCGTGCAACGCCTTCAAAAGTTCTGGCGTTTTGCGATGGGGCTCCATGCCTGAGACGAAACGGCTACAAGAAGGACGGGAAAGTTACTCCAAATGCAATTAACAAGGGCTCACATCAGACCAGAAAGATCCTCGGGACGAAGAATCCAAGGTCACGCCCACGTTTTGGCCATGCACATCGCGGCACCCCCTCCCCTCGCTCGCGGGGGGAGCGGGCAGTTGTTGATAAAACCGTGAAAACTTATGAAACCTTATGAAAACTTACGAAAACTTACGAACACTTAACAACGCACTCGGTAAGTATGCGCGCGGACTTAGTCCCGTATGTATGTATAACTTCATATAAGTTGATTATAAAGTCACAAGGGCAGCGGCCCTCGAAGCAGCATGCCGGGTGTGCCGGGTGTTCCCGGTGTCCGCGGGTGTCCCGGGTGTCCCGGGTGTGCCGGGTGCGCCGGGTGTCCCATGGGCAGTGCCGGGTGTCCCGGGCGTGCCCGGTGCGCCGGGTGTTCCAAGTGTGCCGGGTCTCCCGGGTGTGCCGGGTGCGCAGGGTGCCCCGGGCATGCCGGGTGTCCCGGGTGCCCTGGGTGATCCGGGTATCCCGGGTGTGCCGGGTGCGCCGGGTGTCCCACGGGCTGCGGCAGGTGCGCCAGCTGCCCTGGGTGCGGTGGGTGCGCCGGATGCCCCGGGTGTGCCGGGTGTCCTGGGCGTGTCGGGTGCGCCGGGTGCGCCGGGTGTGTCGGGCGCGCCCGGTGCCCTGAGTGCGCTGGGAGCCCCGGGTGCGCCGGGTGTCCCGGGTGCCCCGGGTGTCCCGGGTGCCCCCCGACCATCCAAGTCACCCCGGAATACTCAGTTGGTCGGGGATTTTGACGCGGTGCTTTTTCAGGGCGTCAATTTCTAGAAAAAGACGCCCTGAAGAGGAGGAGGAGGAGGAGGAGTTAAGAGGAGGAGGAGGAAGAAGAGGAGGAGGAGGAGGAAAAGCAGGAGGAGGAGGAAGAGGAGGAGGAGGAGGAGAGAGAGGGAGAGGGAAAGGAGGAGAAAGATAAGGAGCTCGAGGAGGAGGAGGAGAAGGAGGAGGAGGAGGAGGAGGAGGAGGAGGAGGAGGTACCCTCATCCGATCACATGTTTGTGTTCATTTACATGTTGCGTGGTCTCTGGTACACAGGTGTAGCGCGTGTTGTATCCAGCTGCCTGCGGCAAACCCCGCCACCGCGCGCGGGTTGTGGGTCAGAAGCCTCATGGATGTTGGTCAGGATCTAGTCTATGGACGTTCGGGTGCCTCCTGGAGACAAATGTGAATATTCCTGCGGGATAACTGCTGTTTTTCTTGGTGGCCTCTTGATGGCTTGCCCCTGTGTGGCCTGAGGGCAGAAGGCTCGATTTTTCTGTTCGCGATTCCGCTCTTAGGCTTTTTTTGTCACCGTCTTGGGGCGTTCTTAGGCTGTCTTGGGGCCCTCTTGGGGCCATCTTGGGCTGTCTTGAGGCCCTTCGAAGCAGTAGCAGTAGGAGTATCAGCAGTATTAGCAGCAGCCGTAATAGCACGGCGGCAGCAGTAGCAGCAGTAGCGGCGGTAGTAGCAGCAGTAGTAGCAGTAGCAGCATACATTTCAGTAGCAGTAGCAGCAGCAGCAGCAGCAGCAGCAGTGGAAGCTGCAACAGTGATAGCGGCAGCGGCGGCAACAGCCAGCAGCGGCAACGGCAGCAGCAGCAGCAGCAGCAGTCGTTGGCAGGGCTGGCGGAACACGGGCGGAAACCCTATGGATATAGCAGGGCGGACGGTGGAGAATGAGGAGGCATGGGTGGAATGCTTATGGTTTTTGCTTGCCAGGGCGACATTGCCCATCCAAGTCAAGCTTCGCACCTCGACTCAGCCAAGAAAACAAACCACTTATGCAACAACGTCTCTGCCATGCGAGCTGGGTGGCACGAAAGCCCAACTTGTTTCAAGAAGCGTTGCAAATCCTCATCTCCGTAAGTCCACCCAACTTTTGGGTTCAGTCTAGGGGAACTGCACATGTGTTGGAACATATGGAATTTTGGAACCATCTTCCAAGACCTCATATTACCGCGCAGAGCTTCAAGAGATAACGCACCGTACATGCTGAGAAGGTTCTTTGCAAGTATAGGTAATTCTCGTCGAGTGGTCACACTCAGGAATCGGCCTTCTGTCTCCACGATGTCGTAAAATCTGACCAGCAATGCCATTATGCCCAAGCGCCTCTTATCATGAATTGAACCTGTATTAAATTGCCTACACAACAGCAAAGCAAATCTGGAGATGTGTCTGGTGTTTGCAGCCTTGGCCTTCAATTTAGGCCAATCTTTTTTCGTTCGGATTCTCTCAAAAGTCAATTCTCCATCAACCTTGAAGCCCGATGCTGTTCCACATTCCTTCAACCTGTTCTGGAGAGAAACCAACTTGTCATGCCAATTTGAACCCTCCAGGTGGTCCCGCATCACTTCGATGAACACGTTGGCAATGCAGTGCGATGCCAAGCCCTGGTCAACGGCATGTAGTACGTCTGGTTGTACTCCTTCCAGCCTGAGTGTTTTTATGATGTACATCGGTGGCAATTCTGTTCCAGCGGCTGTCATGGCAGCCTGGTAGCTCTCGTGGGTTCTCACTGTACCCCTCCAGCCAGCTTCATGCCCAAAGTCTGTCCACATCAATCCTGGGGTGCTGTTCGAAGCATTGCAGAATAAAAACATGTTCGGCTCCTGATCCCATCTCGGTGCGTTCACAGTCTCGGCATCAGCTAGAAATTCCCAATCACCACGTAAATGTATGAGGGCGGCCTTATATCCACCGATGATTGGACGGCCAGCTTCTGGATGGGGCCGGCCTTTCCAATCAAGATTTGGGATCCTTCCGTCACATAAAGCATTCATACTCCATGCAAACCGTGTCCAGAGAGAAGCCTGAGTTCTGCCAGTTATGTCCGATGATTTGATCGTGGTAAATACCTGGTGAGTCTCTTTCGTCGACCCCTGCCCGAGCAAGCTCGTCCAAGAGATTGTGAGCAGCGACTGGGTCTTGGTAGTAGCAGCCTTGTCCCCATGAACACCGAGCGGAATCGTCTTTCTTCTGTCGATCAGATGTTGAATTCCCGTGTAAACGGGATCGCCTTGCATGCAGCGCCAAAAATCCGAAATCTCTCCAATGTCACCTCTCAATGTTTGGTTGAACCTGTGCTCGTCCTGGACGATGCGCTCGACCATCTTGATCGGGCACATTATTGGATGCGGAGTGCACTCACCCCGAGTAGTAGGGATGTCGATCCATTCCATAAGCGGGTATTGCTTTGGCCAGCCAATTGCCCGTGACATGCCATGAGCTGCATTCCGAACGTCTGATGTGTGAGCGAGCTTTCCCAGCTGTTCTGCGCCTTGTGCGGCAGCCTTGACGCAGTATTATTGTGCAACGTTTGCCTGGAGCTTGCCCCGTCCCCAGTCTCGCTTGATGGCAGAGCTAAACGGTGTAAAGTTGCACTCTTCTGTGGCAGTGCCACCGTGGGCCGAAAGAACTCGTTTTTTTTTTTTTTTTTTTTTGTTTTTTTTTTTTTCTCTTCTCACACCTCCAGCTCGATTCCCCGAAGCGGACGATTGCTTAGAATCAGCATTGATCGCCTCATCAAGGCGTCGCCTAATACCTCCTCTGCGCATGGACATGCCACTAGTTGGAGAAACGAGACAGATGCATATCACAAAGAACACACTTGGCAACTTCATTACTGCGAACGTGCTTCGGCCAAAACGGCACTGGAAGGAAAGGTGATGGATTGGCACGGGAGGGAATTGCAGGGGGGATGACGGTGTTGATGATGATGATGCTGCTGCTGATGATGATGATGGTGGTGATGATGATGGTGATGATGATGATGACGATGATGACGATGATGGTGGTGATGATGATGATGATGTTGATGCTGATGATGCTGATGCTGATGCTGCTGCTGCTGATGATGATGATGATGATGATGTTGATCTGAATCGTTGCTCTCGCCTCAGCGTTGGTCACTGGACCACGGATCCAAAGAGTAGCCGTCCACAACGTACCAAGATCCCCAATAACCCCAAGAGTCCCAAGCGTCCCAAGAGTCAAGCATCCCAAGAGTCTCAAGAGCCCTAACAGCCCCACGAATCGAGCATCCCAAGAGTCTCAAGAGCCTTCAGGGTCCCAAGAGTCCCACGAGTCCTAAGAATGTCCAGAGCCCCAGTAGCCCCGAGAATCCGAAGAGTAGCCCGTCGCACCGATGTTTTCCCTACTGGCGAAGCGCCTGGCGCCCCACAACACGTTGAGTCCAGGAGTGCTTGGCCTGGACCTCTAGCGCATCGTCAGCGCAGCTTCTCTGGGCGGCTAGCTTCTCTGGGCGGCCTGGCCTCATTATGAAGCGGCACTCCTCTGCTCAGCTAGCTCGTCTTGGCCTTCTTGTTCGACTTCGGGTTGATCTTCGAGTACCATTCGTTGACGGTGTTGAAGTCCGAGAAGATGGGATCCAGCTTCTGTGCCACAGCCATTGCACGAACGTCATCGGCAGTGTCATTGACCACGAGATCCTCCATTACTTTGTAGATAGCCGCCGTTATGGGAATGAGTTTCTGCGCGTCCTCGTGCACTGCAACTGCGTACTTGTTATCCTTGGTGGTCGTGAGAATCTTCTTGAGCTCCGTCAGCATCTCATTGGTCGAACGCAAGACCTTCCTCGGATCCTTCTTGATAGCCTCCGCCGTCTTCTGGAACTTGCCGAACTCTGACTTCACCTCGACCTTGACTTCGACAGGTGCCAGATCTGTGGAGCCGCTCGAAGTCGCCGACGGTACCCCTGCGATATTCTCCGCGATGCTCTCGACGTGGTCGAGGATCTCCTTCGCCCTCGCCTCGTCGGTGATCTTCTGCTCGTTGGACAGGTTCTTGACGTTCGTCTTGGTCTCGCTCTCGCCCCCCCTCCCGAAATAGATCTTGCATTCGGTGAGGAACTCTCCGTGCTTGCCCGTGGCCTGGTCAGCTCGAGTCTCCAATGTGCCGCTGTCGATCTGGGCCTGGCCCTTGTTCGGGCCGAGCCGCTGGTAGATTGTCTCCTTCGACATCCACTCGTGATCTTGGGCAACCTGGCTTTGAACTCGGAGCGAGCGTATCGAGCTGAGCTCGTTCTCTCCCTCGAGCTTCTTCACCTTGTCAGCGAACCAATTAACCAGGAACTCGTTCTTCTTAGCATTGTTCAGATTGTCGTAGGCGGCCTTGGCACCTTGCCCTCGGAGCCAGTAGGACAGGTTGGATCGTTGGCGCTTCATCTCCTCCTCATTTGCGAGAACCTCTTGTGCCTTGGTTAGGTCGCTCTTGGAGACCTCGAACGTGGGAAGGCTAGCCTTTCTTTTCGGTGCCATGGCGTCTGCCTTGCAGAGTTAGCTCAATCGCCTGGGGTACTCCGCGACAGCTCGAGCCAGCACGCTTGCGGGGAATTGGAGCGCCAAACACCTCGAGACAGAATCTGACAGATTCTGTCGTTTTCTGTCGTTTTCTGTTTTTTTTTTCCCCGGGGTCCTGTAGTGGCAGAAAATAACAGAATTTGACAGAATTTGACAGAATCTGTTTTTGGGGTTTCGCCTGATACATTCGTGAAAATTTGGGCCCTGACAGAATCTGTATTTTTCTGTAGTTTTCTGTTTTTTTCTCTGTTTTTTTTTTGTGGTGTCCCTGGGTGGCAGAATTTTACAGAATTTGACAGATTCTGTCGGATTATGTCTCTCACGTTCCGCGGGGGCAATGGGCGAAGGCGTGGGGGAGGTGAAGAGGCCAAAGGGTTGGGAGGTGGATTGGGGAGAGACGGAGAGAGAGACACACTGAGGACGAGTGGAAGGGTGGAGAGAGTCAGCAACGGCTCAAGATTATTCCAAGAGATCCCATGAAACCCCCAGAAGGCTCAAAGAGGGCCTGAAGAGGCCCTCAGGAGGCTCAAAAAAGCCGGCCCCAAGAGGCCATCCCGCATAGACCCAGAGAGCCCCAAAAGACACCAAAAGGCCTGACACATGCTAACATCGGTACCGATGGCAAAGATGGCGACCGTAACGACGGCAGTTGCGGTGTTATTTTATGTTGTTGTTTTTTCCCCGAAGGCGAGCGCCTTGAGACAGGAGCTCCTTCATAAGGTTGGGTACGGTGGTCGACCCCTAAAACCGACCATTTGCAGCCCAACGTGGTAGGTTTTCACTCGTTGGGAACCCAGAGCCTACGAGGAGTCCTTGGGGCCCTTGGGGCCTGGGCGGGCGGCGAATCAGGCAGGCCCGCCCTCCCTCCCTCCCTCCTCCTTCCATGAGAATGAATGACATGCCGATGCTGATGACGATGTGTTCTGCCTCTAGCAGTTGGCAGCAAGGACGCGTTGCAGCCTCTGCCGCTGGACACACAGAGCAAACCGAGCAGCCAAGTTGACTGTGAAAAACGCGCAGCTGCCGAGGACTGGAACTGACAAGCTGCACTCGAGAGATCAGGATATGCACCCGTGAATCATTTCTCCTCTGGATTCTCTGTGGCCCCCCCGTCCGCTGGGCCCTTCTGGTCCTCGTTCTTCTTGGCCTTGGATGGCGGCGGTGGCTCGGGGTCGCTAGCAGAGCGCTTCGGTGGAGGCTTGCTCGGCTCACAGAGGTTCTTGGCATGCGGCTTGAGCTCCTCGTACTTCTCGAGCGCAGCACGCGCCCGAGTGATGACTCCTGCTGGTTCGCAGCCCCACTCGGGCTGACTATCGCCTCCCAGCACGGGATCAATCATGGACAGGAGCTCGGCAATCTCGATGGTGAGGCGTTCGATGTCCTCCATCAAAGGCACGGCGTATTTCGGCTTCCCGTTCGTGTTGAACCACATAGTCCATACAGCCGCGACCGTCTGCATGTCTTCGAGCGTGTCCTTGTGCTGAACCAGCAGACTGAAATCGCAGGTGTCTCCATCCTCCTGCGAATCGATCTCCACAGATTGGCTGGCCATCTCAGGTAAGATGTATGTTCCGATGCACAGGTCGTGAACTCGCAAGGGCCTCTGCAAACACGGCTGCGGGTGGGTGAGTGGAGAAGAGGATGGGCTTATGAGGCCCCCAAGTTTGTTTCCAGGGGGCTTTTGAGAGTGCCCTTGCAAGATCCCGAACAACATCCCTGAGGTTAACTGCCCACACCCCAGGCACGATTGAGACGATCGCAAGCTGGAGGAGCCGCATGGGCTCAAGTAGATGGGTGGAGAGGTGGCAGCAACAGTATAATGGTGGCCTCGAGACTCTTCCGAGGCCGTTCGACCCCCCAATACACCAAAAGTTCTGAAGAGACTCGGCTCCGCCAAGACCTGCAGACGCCCAAGACAGACTGACACCCCGCCAAGGACTGAAGTGCAGCTTGCCTGGAGCTCGGGGGCCCAGCGGAGGAAGTGGAAGAGAAGTCAGGAACTTCGGGGCCACGGCTGGCCGCGATGATGATGATGCTGCTGCTGATGATGACGGTACTGATGATACTGATGATGATGATTATGATGATGATGATGACGGTGACGATGATGATGATGATGATGATGGTGGGTGGTGGTGGTGATGATGATGATGCTGATGATGATGGTGATGGTAGTGGTGATGATGATGATGATGCTGCTGATGATGATGGTGATGATGACGATGGTGTTGCTGATGATGATCACCGCATCTTCTCCTTTTGGCCTCCCGTCTGCCTCGCCGAGCCCCACCACTCCCACCCTCTCCCCTCTTCACGCTATCTACTGCTCTTCACACACTTTCGTACTCTTTGCGATGTTTCACCCCCAATGTCCATGCTGATGGTGAAGGTGACGATGCTGATGATGTTTTTTTTTTTTTTTTGCAGAGCGCACCCCGCGCCCGCGCCAGACGCACACCTCTGTCAGAGGTGAACGGGTGTCTACACATCCTGGAGCTCGCTGTGTGCACCAGCAGCCCTCTCTGCCCGCAGCTCAGCGGTCTTCGCCTGGCCCGCCCTCGACGCCATCGTCTTGGCGTACTCGCTGTTCTTGTCGTAGCCCAGCAACGCTAGGCGACGCTTCTCAGCAGCCCAAGCCCTGCTGTGCATCTTGTTGAGGTACTTCTCCCACTCCGTCTTCACGGAGCTCCCGTCGGCCTTGCCGGCCTTGGCCTTGCTGGCCTTGGCCTTGCTGGCCTTGGCCTTGCTGGCCTTGGCCTTGCCCTTGCTGGCTTTGGCTGTCCCCAGGGTCTTGCCCTCCACCTGCACCTGCACGACCTTCGTGCCAGCCAAAGTCGATTCGCCAGCTTTGAAGGCCTTGTTGAGCTTACTCCACTCCTTGGCTGACATGCCCTGCGCGTCGGTGTCAGCGAGAGCCTCCATCTCGCTCAGCTTGAGGTCGCCCTCAGCGTGTACTCCCGACATATGCGGCGTGTGCTGCGTGATGGGGCCCTTTGTGACCGTGATGGTGGCCGTGCTGGCCGTCGTCATGTAAACGTCACCGTAGAGATCAGCATCGGCCATGTTGGTCTTCTTTTTCAGCCGTCTCAGTGGGAGGCATTGGAGAAGGCGGCGCAGCTCAGGATTGTCTCTTCCGACGTCGAGCTTCGCATCGTTCGTCTCGGACTCCGCGTCTGACCCCATCAAGTCGACCACGGGCGCAATGACCCGACGCGGTGATACCATCTGGACGTCGTCGTCGTCGTCGTCGTCGTTGGCGTCGTCCTTGCGATCCGTGCCGAGCTTCGGCTTGCGAATGTTGACGATGAGCTTGTCCCAAATCGTCTGGAACTTGTGAGCCCACATCTTCGGGGGCGTCCGATCAGGATTCGACTTGTGGTTCGCGATCTGGGAGATGATGCCTCTGTACGTGTAGGATGCCTTTTCAGCAACCTCGGAACTCAACTCAACGCCCGACGAGGCTGCCCAACTCTTGATGCCAGCCATCATGTTGAGCTGGTGGATGTTCAGGCCGTTGCTGCACTCGAGGAGATGGTTGATCGAGTCAGCGAACTTGGACGCCTTCTCCCACGATGGCGCCCTCTTGAAATCTAGGGAATGAGCATACGGCATGAAATTCTTCGGCTGCATCGCACTTGAGGGTATCATCTCGAGAGATTCCACGATCTTCTCGATGGGTATTTCGGTTGACTGCCGACGGGCCCCGTCTGTCATTGTTGGTCAGTGCGGGCGAGAGGCCTCTCTTCCTAAAAGCTTGAGCCAAAATGGCTACGGACGTGTTCGCAGCCTGCCTGCAAGCGCGCGAAGCGCCAACAGGACAGACCGTCATGCCAGGCTGCGGCCATTCTCATGTTTTTTTGTTTGTTGGTTTGGTTGTTGTTTTGTTGTTCGCCCAGGAAACGTTTTTTTTGTCTGTTTGTTTGTTTGTTCTCATGTCGAGGCTGCTGACCTCGCCCAGGAAACGTTTTGTTTTGTCTGTCTGTTTGTTTGTTCTCATGTCGAGGCTGCTGACCTCGCCCAGGAAACATTGTTTGTTTGTTTGTTTCGTTTGTTCCCCCGGTCAATATTGACGAAGACCAAGGGAAGGTAGCCTCAGAGCGAACGGGCCAATCAACAGGCAATAGCTTACAGACAGGAGGAACCGCCCTGCATCCGTGAAACTGCTTCCAAGACAGACGCCATAACCACGTTCAGTCCGCCGACCCCTACGGGGTGCCTGCCAATGCGCGCGCTTCCATCTGTTCTTTCTCCTTTTGTTGCTGCGCTGGTTCCTTGCCACGGTCTCGTCTTCGCTTTCGTCGTTGTCGTTCTCCTCTGCCTCCTCCTAGTCCTCCTTTTCCTCCTCGTCCCCTCCTTTCCCCTCCTCCTCCTCTTCCTCCTCTCCTTCTCCTCCTCCTCCTCTTCCTCCTTCTCCTCCTCTTCCTCATTTTCCTTCCCCTCCTCCTCTTTGTCTTCCTCCTCCTGCTCCTCCTCATCATCATCTTTCTCGTTCTCCTCTTCTTCTTTTCCACCTCCTCTTCTTTCTCCTCATCCAGATCCCGCTTCCCTTCCTCCTTGTCCTTATTCTCCTCCTCCTCCTCCTCCTCCTCCTCCTCCTACCCCTCCCCCTTTTCTCATCTTCCTCATCCGCCTCCTCCCAATCCTCCTCGTCCCGTCCTCGGGCCCTACAAGACATCCATAACCTCGCCACTGCGCGTAGGTTGATGCGTGTATGAGGCACGCTCGCATGATAACGCAAGCGCAAGAACGACAGAGCACAGGCACCCGAGCGCGCATCTGCAAAAGCAGCCGCCCATTTGGATCCCAAAGAAAAAAGCGTCAGGGAGACAAAAACCAAAATCATCGCCGAATGCTTGAATTTTTTTTGGGGGGGGCGTCTGTTTTTTGGTTACATTTTTAATGATAATGGTCGCATGCGACCAATATCCCAAGAAGTCCACCCTAATTTTCTAAGTCGGCGTGAATTTAAAGGCGCCGCTCCTGTTTCTTGGTCGACTTGGAAGGTCGGGGTCCCGGGTGTGCCGGGTGTCCCGGGTGTCCCGGGTGCCCCGGGTGCGCCGGGTGTCCCGGGTGTGCCGGGCCCGCCGGGTTTGCCCCGCACAGACGTCTTTGCTCGCGCAGTGAAGCGTTGCGTCACGAATCATTGCAACGTAAAGCATGACATCGCACAGCGGCGCAGAATGCAAAACCGCACAGCATGGCATGGCATGGTGTCAGGTTCCTTGGAGGGTAAGTTGATCGTCTTCGAGAGGTCTGGGCCAGTCTGGGGTCGTGGCTCCATGTCTCCTTGGGCCCCCTGAAAAGCTCCACGCAAGGCGGAGCTCGTGGAGAGCACCCGCTGGCCCTGCTTCCAACATCGCCTTCTCAAAGCAGAAACGGGGCTCCCGATTGATATTTCCTGAAAGCGACGTCGCCCCAAAGTGGGGGGGGCTTCTGCGGCCCAAGAAACCAACGAATCGACACCGAATGTGTAAACAATTACCATGGTTTACTAGTTTGTTTTTGTTCTTCAGATGTTGGGCCTATCTGGAAGCACCGGGAGCGCCCGCGCTGCAGCGGGAGCACGATTTGGAACAACCAGCGGCGCAAGAATAGGGCCAGCGCTTCAGCGGGAACAAAATGTTGGAAGAAAAACCAGAGCGAAAACCCATATCCCGGGAATCCTGTGTAAAACACCATACGCGGAAGGGGGGCCGGACATTTCCCGCGCGTCATCAGGGGAGAGCGGAAAACTTAATTCATATCGTGTCATTGCTGAGGGAAAGGAGAAACAGGGAGAGGATTGGGGGTGGGCAAGGAGGCGGGGAAGGACGAGAAGGGTGAGCAGGGTTCAGGGGGGTTCTGCGGGGTTATCTGGTGGTCACAAATTGGGCGCGCCGCTGGGGTCAGAACTGCAGGGGGGGCATTGCGTCAAGACGCTTGGTGATTACACATCTGTAAGCAACCCCGCGCGTCAAGACGAGAGGTGGCGACACTCTAGAAGTCAAGACTTTGGGCGGCGAAGGTTGGTGGCGACACTGTAGTCGCCAACAGATTTGGCGAAGATGCTCTCAGGCGAAACTTGGTTTTTCATTTGCCCCGATTTGCCTTGCGATCCGATCTGACGACCACTGCCTTATTGGCCGACCACGGCCAGCTATAACACCACGCGTAACCCCACCAATATTCATCAACCGTTGACGCTAAAAGAACTCGTTGGTCCAAGTGCGACCGTTCGCTACTCATCATCCTGGGTCCACCTGTCCTGCTCCCTCTCCTCCTCCCTCTCCTCCTCCTCTCACGTCCTCCCCCTCCTCGTCCTTCTCCTCGTCCATCTTCCCTCCTCTCCGCATCCTCCGCCTAGTCGTCCTCCTTCCCCTCTTCCCCCCGTCCCCAGCGAGCCCCCCAGGCAGCAGCAGGAACGACGAGAGCGCGAACGGGGGAGGGCAGCAGGGACCTGATGAGAGAAGGGCCGAATGACCGAAAAGAAGAAGGGAAGTGAGGAGCAAGAGAAGGGAGAAACGATGGCGATCGGCGGGGACAACAAGAGCGACGACGATGGCGTCGGTGGCGACGAGGATGACACCGTATCACTCGTCGGGCGACGGTCGCCCTCTCTTCCATCCTTGGCCGACGCACGGCAGCGCAGCCCGCTGCGGCGCCAGCGCCCACTCGCAGCGCAGTGGGCGAGCGACGAGGCCAGCGCCCCGAGAGTGCCCCTTCGACCCTCGGGGCTTCAAAGCGAAACGGGGCCTCTCGAGCCACCTCCCAGAAGGCATGTGTGTTGTTTAGGTGTGTCTAGGTGCAGTGCAATGTGTGTATCGTGTTGTAGTGTGGTTCGTAGGTGTCGTCGGTGCGTGCGCGCAGGTGTGCGTGCGTGTGAGTGCCTGCCCACGCGCGTGGGAATGGGCGCGGTTACTATCATATGCATGCGAATGTGTGTGACATCTTACCTGAGCCCCCCCCCCCCTATGTCGCCCCGCGGTGGCTCGAGGAGGCGCTGCAAAAGAGAAAGAGCGCCGAGCGCCTAGCGCCTAGCGCCTGGCGCGCTTGAGGCCTGCAGGCGTTGCCTCGCAGGCGCTAGCGGCGCTGCGCTTGCTGGGCGTGCCCGAGGCGGCCCTCGCCGCCCCTGAAGGCACCTCTGCCTTCACCGCCTTCGGCTTCGTCGCAGGGGTGTCCGCCGCGCTCGCCGACTGCCGCTTCGCGTCGGGCGCGTGGAAGCTGCTCGGGGTGCCGCTCCCGACGCCGCGCGGCACCACCTTGCCGGCAGGGCGCCGGCTCGCCGACCCGCCATCGGCGACTCCCCCCTCCGAGGCCGAGGGGCGGAGCTCCGCCGCTATGGCCTCGAACTCCTTTCAGAAGCCCGCTGGCGCGTCCTTGTGCTTCTCCGACTGCTGGCACTTGTCCAAGAACTCCTTGGCTTGCTGTGGCCCCGCGGGAGCTGTCCGCAGGCCCGCAAGCATGTTGTGACCCCGTGTCATCGTCACCACCTGCAGCGCTTTGCCCTGCGCGGCGAACACACCGCGTGCGACGTATCGCCACGGGCACGCCAGCCGAGCATCAGCCAAAGTAAGCGAGGGCAGCGTAAGGAGATCGATGGGGGAGCATCCCCCACACATCTCCTGACGCGCACCCTCACCTTCCCCCTCCTCGTCCTGCCCTTAACCCTGACCATCCTCCTCCTCCTCATGCCTCCTCCTCCTCATCATCAGCATCAGCATCATCATCAACATCATCAATATCATCATCATCCTCATCCTCATCCTCATCTTCCTCAGCATCCTCATTCTGCCCCTCGGCACCCTCACACTCCTCCTCGTCCTCCTCACCGAGCCTACACTTCCCCATATCCCCGTGCCTCTCCTGCTTCTGTTGCTGCTGCTGCTTCTCCTCCCCCTCCTCCTCCTCCTCCTCCTCCTGGACACCTCCTCCTCCTCCTCCTGGACACCTCCTCCTCCTCCTCATCATCATCATCATCATCAACAGCAGCAGCATCATCATCAGCATCACCGTCATCACCAGCATCATCATCCTTTTCCTTATCCCTAACCACATCCTCATCCTCATCCTCATCCCCCTTCTCCTCCCTCTCACCTCCGTCTCCTCCTTCTCCTCATCCTCCTCCTCCTCTTCCTCCTCCTCCCCCTCCTCCTCCTCCTCTTCCTCCTTTCTCTTCTCCCCTCGCCCCCTGCCTGAGCAGGGGGCGAGGGGAGGGGCAGCGAAGCTCGGTTGGTGGCCATGGTGATGCGTTGCACACGGTGTGAACGCCAATCGCCGTCGTGGCGATCCCAGTGGCGATCGAAGTCGCCGTGCTGTCGTGCTCGTCGACCGTCGGGCTCACGCCCAGGAGCTTGCCAGCCCATGGACAGGTAGCTCAGCGTCTTGTGGATCGTGTTGTACCCCGCTGTCACAGCCGCGAGGTTGCTGAAGATCCGAGCCCCGATCTTCTCGCTGTAGTTCCCGTGCTGGTCGATCGCCGCGCTGAGCTCAGGCAGGAGCTCGTGGGCCACCTTGCAGCGGTGCACCAAAGACGCCGCCATCATCTCCAGCAGCTTGGTCTGAGACGCACCTGCGTAGACCGCCACCGCGCGGATACACTGCCTCGCGCTCTGGACGTTGACCTCGCATTGCCAGCTCTCCTTCTCGAAGTCGAACGTCTCTGGCGACGCCGAATGATTGTCCAAGCGGAGCAACGCCCTTGCTGCCATGCTCTGCGCGTGCACGAAGGTGCCGAATATGACGTCATCCGTGCGCGCCGTGCTGGCTGATATGTTGGCGCGCAGCTGCGCCGCAATCCCTGCCACCTCCCTGAACTGCGCCACCATGTCCAAGTAGAGCTTCGCGTACTTCGCTGGCATGTGGATGCTGTCACCGTTGAGCGACGCCCCTGGGATCAAGACCCCGCCAACGCAACCCGCATCGATGAAGGAAAACAACTCGGACACAGCTTTGTTGAACGGCAAGTTGCACATGGCCTCATCGTCCTTCTTCTCGCCGTCGGCCCAGGCGACGTTGCCCCGCAGAAGGTGAGAGGCATCAGCGTTGAGATCCAGCCTGCTGAAGCACTCCTCGCGCACCATGTCCCGCATCGCGCTCTGGCTGACGACGCCCAAGCCGAACGGCATGGGAAGAATGACCGACGCCTTCTTGGCGAGAAACACGTCGCTGCAGCTGCTGAATCTCGTATTGCCTTGATGGGGCGCCCTACTGATGCAGGCGCCATCTCGCATCGCTAACCTCCAAGTCAAAATCCGACCGAAACCCCGAAACCTCCAAAAACTGCTGGCCTCGCGAGGCCTCGAATTGGTCTTGGAGGTCAGCGACGCGAGGTGGCGAATCATCGGAAAGGGTGCCCGACGAGCCTACGCCACTGAGGAACGCCTTGAAGTCGCTCGACGCCTTCTCAACGATGTCTGGGTTAGTCGCCGCGCTGTCAGCAAAGAACTCGATGGCGTCTCCATCCATCGCGCGCATCACACCTGCGAACTTGACGAGGTCAGCAGTGAACGCATCCTGTTGCTCCTTCGTCTGGGACTCTTGATTGCTCGCACCCGCGACCTTCGCGCAGTACTCCATGAACGAAATCATGTCCGTCAACATGGCATGTGTATGAGTGATATCTGATCCAACCTGGGCCGGGATTTGACGAGGTCTTCGGACATCGTGTCGAACATGACGTCACCGACGCGCTGGTGTAACTGGACCTTGCAGTTCTGCCACCTGCCGTTCATGGTAGTCAGGGTGCCCGTGAAGATATCCAAGCTGGCTTTGAACTTCGAGACGGAGGTGGTGAACTTCTCGATGATTTGATCATGCGAGGCCTTCGCAGTCGTCTGAATCGTCTCCTCTGTCGTGTGCTCACCCTCAGCAGCCGCAGGTCCAGAGCCACTTTCAACTTGCAGTTGATCACCGCCTCTTCCAATAGCTGCCAAGAGCGCGTCGCCGAGATTCGACACACACGACCCCACCATCTCCATGTAGATGTCAATGACCATGTAGTTGCCGATCTTGGTCATGACCATGGTGTTCTCGAGGTTCCGAATCACGAAGTCCAGGTTGGAGTGGGCCGACGCCGTACCCCACTTCTTGATCGCCCCGAACGCGCTGGTGAAGAAGACGCCCATGCTGCTGAAGAGGTCGTTGATGGGGCCGAGTGCTGCATCATCAGCGCTGCTGCGCACCTGCGCTAGCCAGCCGTTCAGGTCGTCGAAGCAGACCTCGAAAGCCTTCTCGAACTTCGCGGAGGCGGCGTTGAACGCATTCGTCGCTGTATCGTCCTCGGTGCTCTGGGCCACGTGAAGGCGGCTGGCCTCCATCAGCGCTTTGCCCAGTGGGAACGCCTGCGTGGTGCGCGCCAGCTCCGATGCTGGCGAACTCTGCTGCCTCACCTGGTCGAGGATCACCCTCCTTTCGATGCGCACGCCTTGAGTTGGAGGCCTGGCAGACCCGACGTGGTTGGTGCACCTCGCGACGACGGCAACGCTCGATAGCACCTTCGAAACCAAAGAATCGCTTCCCATCAACAGGGCGTCGACCCGACAGCCTGGAAAAAACAAAACCTGCCTGAAGCTTCAAACAACCAGCCTGAGACTTCAAAAACAATGAACTCAAGTTTCACACATCTCCTGGACAAACTACGCATGGACAGCGATTCTTTGCCATCGCCAAGCCTCCGAAAACGAGTCGTCCTCAAGATCGGTCCGCATGCGCTCCTCCTTGCTTGCCCAGTTCTTGGCGATGAGCTCGATGTCGCCAACGGAGTCGAAGCACTTGATCTTGTCCTTCACGATGCCCTCAGGAAGGTTCGCAATCCAAAACCTCATGGAATCGGAAACCATGGCCGCGAAGTGGAACAAAGGGGTCTGGCCGATGACGGCTCGTTGCTTGAGCTGCTCTCCGATCCGCTTGGCGGCCTTCTTAGCATGAGACGTTCTCTTCGACGTGCCTGCCTCCGCCTCGGCCTCTGCCTTCGCAGCAGTCTCCTGAGCAGGCTGCTCCTCCACAGGCGGCTGGAGCTCCCTGATCTTCGCGAACGCCTCGAGGATGCTGGGATCGAACTCCTGGATGGCGCGCCCGACCGACTCCAGCTCGACGGTCATCCCCTGGAACGTAGCAAAGGCCAAGGCGATGTTGATATCCTCCGACATGCACGTACCAGCATGCAGCATGTAACCGACAATGATGGAGAATGGTTCGAGGGTCTCTAGCAAGAGCTGGTCTATTTGTGATTCGACCCACGCCTTCAACGCCTTGTGGAGAGCAATTAAAGCTGCACAGCGATTGTCCAGCTGGTGAAAGGCCACTTGATAGTCGAAGGTTGCCTTTCCGATGATATGTTCCTTGTGCTTGAGCAGACGCCTGTGTAAGGCATGCAGCGTCCCAAGAATGAACTCCTGAAACCAGCGTGGGTTGACGAGCTCCTCGACGTAGGCGTTGATCGTTCCTCTGATCCTGACGATCGGGTTATGTTTGGTAAGCCAGTTCGCGCGCATCGACAACTCGCCGACACCCTTCTTCTTCAGGAACTCCAGTGCCTCTTCGCCGTCGGAGCACGCTATGTCTGCTGCTGCAGTGTGAACTTCTCCTTCTGGTTGCTCGTCCCCGCCATCATCATCACCCTGGCCCTCAGCGTCTGCTGCTGCGCTCTCAACGGGTTCCGCCATCTCTGAAACGCCATCAGGCAGAAGCGGTGGCGGCTGGACCATCGTGTGCTTCAGCATGAGAGCAATCTTGGTGTACATGTATGTGGTAACCTCTCGAAGCTCCCTGGCTTTCGAATCCTGGGTTGACTCAGGCTCCTCCTCTTCCAAGTCCTGATCTTCTTCGGGCGCGGCTGCCTCCTCCTTGGCGTCCTCCCCTGGCAAATCCGACTTGGGCTGGAGCGCCTCATCATCACAGAAGCGATCCAGGACACAAGGATGGAGAGCTCGCTGAAACTGGGCCATGCTGCCAGCACGTCGCATTGCGGGCTTCGCTGGCACTGCAGAGGACACCATGGCATCCTCGACATTGGGCAGGTCCAAGTCCATGGGCTCCAAGGTGCCGTTCCCCTGTGCGGATTGTGACCCGCAAGCGCTGCCACTCGCCATGGCCGAAGCTGCGTTCTTCCAAGTGTTGTCAAGCAAGGGGCGGACCTGCACCTCTGGGCCCGAACGCTCTGGTAACGATTCGCAGCCTAGGTATCTTGGAAGGTCTTGGGCTATCTTGGGGCCTTGGGTCTTAGACTCGCGGGGCCAGCGTGGGCGCTTTCGGAGCACATGTTGTGAATTGAAAGGTGTTGGGCGTTTCTGGGGGCCCCTCGTTATCCTTCTCCTCGTCCCCCCTCAGAATGATTTTCCCGCCGGACTATTCCCGCCCAGAATGGTTTTCCCACCGGACTATTCCCCCCCCGTTCCCCCAGAAAGCTTCATTCGGCCTCGTCAAGGTCTTCATCCGTGTCCATTGGGTCCATCCTGTCGGGGTCGTTGCTAGAGAGCGTGAATGTCCCGCTTGGGAACGACCAAAGCGTGGGCAGATCAGGCAGCTCCCCATCCAACTCACCATCATCGCCCCCTTGGAGGTGGTAGTGGTGGTCGGACTGGGAACAAACGGAGCACCAGACGATAGGAATGGAGACGGCAGCGCTCGTCTCCTGCATCCAGCGGGAGCCAGCGCCAATTAATGTATTCAAAGGAAGACATCCCTGAAACACCCCGAGCCTGGAAACTACTTTGGGATTTGGGGAGGGGGGGGCTAGGGTGAAACGCAATAAGCTGGTAAGACATAGTGTTTGTGTTTGGTATTAGTAAGGGGAGGTGGTCGTGACGTGTGTGTGTGTGTGTGCGTGTGTATGTGCGTGTGCAAACGTCAGTTGTGTGCATGTATGATACGCAGGTGTGTGTGATTGCTGAAGTGGCGGCAGAGGCGGTGGTGTTTTGGCGCGCGCGGTGTGTTGCCGAGGCGCACCTATGTGTGTAGATGCATATGTATAGATGTACATATATATATATATATATATACATATCTATATTCTTGCGAGGGCGTGCAGGGCGGGGGTCGCGCGTGTGTGTGTGTGCTTGTTTGTGTGTATGGTGTATGGCGTGCATGGCGTTTGCGCGTGCGTGTGAAATTGGGTGCGTGCGTGCGTGCGTGCGTGCGTGAATGGTGTTGGTATGTTTTGGTGATGCTCGTGCGGTGGGGATGGCGGTGAAAGGGGGGGAAGGAATGGGAGGGTGGTGGTGGTGGTGGTGCTATTGATGGTGGTGTGTGGGTTGCGTGTGCGTGCGTGATGGGTGTTATTACTGTTGGTGGTGGTGGTGGGTGAGTGGTGTGTGTGTGTGTGGGTGGACTGTGGGTGGGGTGTGTGTGGTTGGGGTTCGGTGGGGCAGGAGGGCAGGGTGGGGTGGGGTGGGGTGGGGCGGGGTGGGGTTGGGCGCTGTGGGGTGGGGTGGTGTGGTGTGTGCGTGCGCACGTGCGTGCGCGCGTGTGTGTGTGTGTGTGTGTGTGTGTGTGTGTGTGTGTGTGTGTGTGTGTGTGTCTGTGTGTGTGTGTGCGTGTGTGTGTGTGTGCGCGTGTGTGGCGGGGTGGCGGTGGGGGTGGGGGTGGGCGCAGGGGGAAGGGGGGGGGCACAGAGGGTTCGTGGCTTGTAGCAGTGGAAATGGTGAGGAAATAGGAATGGCTGGGAAGCAGCGCATTCCCGCTGTCGCCCTGGCATGTTCACATTGCAGTGGCCGCCGTTGCCATGATCGCATGACGTGGCCGCAGAGCGCTGGCCCCATTCTGGGGTCGACTACACATGTTGCGGTGCTGCGGTCGCGCTACCGCGGTCGCATTGTCATGGCCGCCTTGCCATGGCCACATCGCCGTGGCCACAACACCCTGGTTACATTGCCGAAGTCGCGTTGCAGTGGTCGCATTGCTTTGGTCGCATTGCCCTGGTTGCGTTCCCATTGCGGCATGTCCGTGGTCGCATGAATTGCTTTGGGCGCATTGCGATTGTCGCACTCGTGCGATCGCATTCCCATGTCCGCAACTGCAGTGGCGCGGCAGCAAGGCGCTGATCCCATTCCGAGCTCGGCCACATCTGTTTCGCTGACACGGTGGCGTTGCCATGGCCTCATTGCCGTGGACATTCTGCGGTTGCACTGCCGCGCAACATTCGTATTGCCGCGGTCGCGTTGTCATGGCCGCGTTGCCGTGGTCGCACTGCCGCGGTCGCGGCGCCGTTGGCTCATTGCTTTGGCAGCGGTGTCAAAGTCATACTGCATTGGTCGCCCCACCCTTGTCGCATTGCCGCGGCCGCATTGCATTGGCCACGCTGGTTGAGCCGCTGAGCCGCATTGGTGGCATTTCCATTGTGCCACGTCTGCGGCCGCATTGCCCAGGTCATACTGCAGCGTTCGCACGATTGTGGTCTCAATTGCCGCGGCAGCTCTAAGCTCTGCCGTCCTCGCATTGCCATGGTCAACTTGCAGGGATCGCACTGCCGTGGTCGCGCTCGCGCGATCGCATCTCTGAGCCCGCACTTCCGTGGACGCGTTACCATGGCCGCTGTGATTTGATCGCAATGTCGTGGCATCGCTTGTCCGCTGTCGCGTTGCTGTTGTCGCAATGCCGCGCTCGCGTCGACGCGGTCGCAAGGCGCTGTCCCCTATACTGAGTCGACTACATGAGTTGCGCCCCCGCGGTCGCGCTACTGCGGTCGCATTCCCGCGATCGCATTGGCATGGCTGCAGTTCAAAGGCGCATCGCCGTGGCCCCCATCGCCTGGTCACGTCCCAGACACCCGACGCCTGGATTACATCCATGCGCGCAGAAGGTTGACCTTCTAACTCATGGCTGGTTTTTGCCGCTTACGTTTCGCTTGACTGGCGTTTGTCATTGTCGCGACGTTCGCGGCAGCATAGACAACTTGGCGTGCGAGCCCGACATGCAACAGTCGAGCGAACTCCTCAACGCGCGCGCGCGTACGCGCGCGCACGCGCATCGCAGTTCTGAGTTATCCACAATAGAAAAGTCGACGCCTCCGTCGGCCTCCTTAAAGAGCCGCAGAATTTTTTCAATTCAGTTTTTGGAAATACACGTGGACTTTTCTATTGTTGACAACACAGAACCCCTCGCAACGCGCGCGCGCGTCCGCGCGCGCGCATCGCAGTTCTGGGTTGTCCACAATCGGAAAGTCGACGCCTCCATCGGCACCCTTAAAGAGCCACAGACTTTTTCAATTCAGCTTTTTGGAATTGCATGTAGATTTCTATTCTGGACAATACAGAACCCCTCACCGCGCGCGCGCGTACGCGCGCGCGCGTCCGCGCGCGTGCATCGCAGTTCTGGATTATTTATACCAGGAAAGTCGACGCCTCCGTCGGCCTCCTTAAAGAGCCACAGAATTTTTCAATTCAGCTTTTGGAAGTCCATGTGGACTTTTCTATTGTGGACACTACAGGACTCCTCGCCGCGCGCGCACGCGCGCGCGCGCATCGCGCGACCAGAATCTCCCCGACAGCCGCCGCGAATTGCTCACCTGAGTTTGCGCGTCGCCATGGCGGTTGCCGACCGAGCGCGCGCACGCCGACAGCAGTCGCGCGGTGCCCTAGAAGCAGATGCGGCGAGTAGCCCGCCCGACGCGAAGAACGAAGGGCGAGTTGCTTCACCGCGCAGCAGTAACAGGCGTCAGTTACTTCACCAGGGCGGAACGCAGCGCGGCGATACTTCCAGAGGCGCCGACGAAGGCCACGCAAAGCGACGAGCATAAGCAACTCAGGTAGTCAACCCAGGTAGCCAAGACGCGGACGTAGTCAACTCGGGTAGTCAACGCCAGAGGCCGACGAAAGCAGGCGTAGTCAACTCGCGTAGTCAACCCGCGGACGTAGTCAACTCGAGTAGTCAACGCCAGAGGCCGACGAAGGCAGGCGTAGTCAACTCGCGTAGTTAACCCGCGGACGTAGTCAACTCAGGTAGGCAAGCCAGGTAGTCAACACGCGTAGGCAGGCGACGCAAGCAACCGACGCAAGAAACCCACGTAGTCAACTCGGCACCGCGAGACAGACGGTAGTCAACTCAGGTAGGCAACTCGGGTAGCCAACTCGGCAGGCGAGCGCGAGAAGGGCGACGTAACCTCGCCAGGACGAAACCACCCCTACCTTGAGAGCCTGAGCGCCAAGGCGCATCCCCGCGCTCGTGGCGTTCGCCCACCCACTCCCCCCCCCCCCCCCCCCCCCCCCCCCCCCCGCAACCCCCCCCTCGCCTGGCCGCTCCGAGCGCTCGTCCGCGTGCCCGCGCACCAGCCAGTACTAGCGCTACCAATGCCCACTGAACTGCCGCCGCCCCAATGCCCTGCCATCAAGTCTGAACGACGGTGTGCGCGCGTGGTGATAGTGGCCATGCGCGCGCGTGCGCTGTGGTGGCGGCGACGGCGCGCACGCGCGGTGCGCGCGCGCGCGCGCGGCGGGAGGGGGGGGGGTCAAGGGCGCGGCAAGGGTGCAACTAGCGGTGTTGAGGGGAAGGGCGAGAGAGAGAGAGAGAGAGAGAGAAAGAGAAAGAGAGAGAGAGAGAGAGAGAGAGAGAGAGAGGGGCTTCTATGACGCGGCTGGGCGCGCGTGCGCGCTGGCCACGGTGAAATGAAGCGGCGTGGTATGAAGCGAGGCGCTGTTCCCGCAGTGGGCAGGCACGTAGCGGTTTCGGTTGTTCTGGGAAGGGCGGGTGTGGCGAGGCGGGGAAGGCGCGGGCGCGCGCGCGCGCGTGCGTGCGAGCGCGCGGGCGAGCGAGCGTGCGAGGGACCGCGCGGGCGGTGGCGCAGGTGGCGGCGGCGGGGGGTGGATGGCGGGGTGCTTGCGCTGTGGAGGCGAATCGTTTCTGCAAGGTGGAAGGGCGTGCTGTTTTGGGGCTGGGTGTTGGTGGTGCTGGTTGGGGCGGGGTGGGATGGCGTCGGGCGAGGGGGGGGGGGGGGTCTCGGGGGCGCTGCACGCGGAGCCGCTGCGTTTGCTGGGCGGGCCGCAGCATGCGAGCGCGCCGTGGTACGCCAGCATCAGGTGATTGTGATTGGCGGTTGCGTTGAAATCGGCTGGTTAGACGGAGGGTAGAAGCGCTGTTGGTCTTGGCTGGCGGGCAGGGTTGTCGGCGTGCGTGGAACTCGTGGTGGCGGGCGGGCAAGTGGGTTGGTGCGCGGCAGGGTGGCGCGGCCGCGGTGCGCTGGCAGCGTTTGTGTGAGCGTGGGCGCGGAGCGCGGGATGTCAGTGCGCGCGCGTGCGCGCAAGGCGTGCTGGTGCGGTGTTGGATGGGATCGAGCGGTGGCGCGAGTTCGTGGATTGGCGGGGCTGGCTGGGTGGCGAGCGTACGGACAGCGGTGGCAGGTGAACTTGGAATGATTGCGGCATGGTACATGCGGGGGGTGGAAGGGTGGTAGCGTGCAGTGGGGTGGTGGTGGTGGTGGTGGTGGTGGTGGTGGTCGTGGTGGTGGTGGCGGTGGTGGTGGTGGTGCGCGTGGGTGTGTGTGTGCGTGGCGGTGGTGGCGTGAGGGGGAGGGGGGGGGGGAGGGCGCGCGGCGTGATCGTGGGAGGTTGTCGGCTGTGATAGCATGTATATTGTTTGTTTGCCCGCTCTTGCGGTGTAGTGCGCGTGGTGGCGCGTGGCGCACCCGTGCGCTGTAGCTTGCGTGGTGTAGTGGTGCTGCGTGTCAGTTCGGCGTCGGGCTGGACGCAGCGGTCGCGTGTGGTGCGCGGTGCCTAGTGATGATTGGTGATGTGATGATGATGATGATGATGATGATGATGATGATGATGATGATGATGATGTGTGGTGTGCGGTGTAGTGTTAGCGTGCAATGCAATAGTCTGGTGCGACGTGGTGTTGATTGTGCGCGTCGTGGGCGTTTGTGGTGCTTGTTGTGTTATGTGGCAATTGGGCATTGCGGTACTTAGCGGCATGTCCGCCACCTGCGTTAGGTGTTCGCGCGCCCCCTGTGCATGACGATGGCGCGTCGCGGCGGCGCTCAAACCTTTCGATGGTATTGTGTCGCGTGTCGGTGTTCGTTCAGTTTGGTTCGGCGCGTGCGTTGTTGGTGGCGCGCGTGGTGTGTGTGCGCGGATATGTGTGCGTGTGTGGGTGGCGCGTTGTGCGCGATGTGGTGCGGACGTGCGTGCAAATAATATCCTAAGCGTGCGTTGTAGTGTGTGCGCGCGTGTGTGGCGCGTTGTTCATGGCGCGTGATGCGCTAGACTTGTGTAGAGCTGGTATCACATACGGCAAATTTGTGTTGTGTATGTGCGGCGGGCCTTGGTGGCCCAGGGTTGTTTTTTTTGTTGTGACGGATGAGCTTCTTCGGGGCACCTTGGGGTTGAGGGTTATTGCTGGGCTCTTTTAGGGGGGCCTGTCCAATGCCGTATTTGGGCGTCTTGGGCTGTTCTTGGGTAGTCTGTCTTGGGCGCGGCCTTAGCCAGGATGACGCCCCCCGTAAGACGGCCGACGAAACAATATCGGATGTGTTCGGGCCGTCTTGGGTCTTGATGCGGATGCGTGTTGGTTTGTTCCAGCCGCCGCAAGGCGAAGCGACTAATATGTGGCGGCGTTATCCCAGGCACCGCTTTCCATGATGTTGGTAGGTGGGGAGTGGTCGCATCGTGGGCCGTCTTGGGCAATGCTGTTTTATGTTGTTGCTCGCGCTGCAAACCTCTGCCGGCCCGCGCCAGTGGCCAGTCCCGCCTTTGCTTGCAAGGAGCGCAAGAGGCTGTGGAGCCGTCGTCTTCCTGTTCCTCCTCCTCCTCCTCCGCCGCCTCCTCCTCCTCCTCCCCCCCACCCTCCCCCTCATCCTCCTCATTCCCAGTCCTCATCCTCTGTGTCGTCCTCCTCCGTGCGTCTCCTCCTCATGTCTGTGTGACGTCACCTTTCCCGTTATCCCCCTCCTCATCCTTCTCTTCTTCGTCGCCTCCCCCCCCCCCCCCCCTCCCAGTCCGCCTCCTCCTCCTCCTCCTCCTCCTCCTCCTCCTCCCCCTCATCAGAACAGAGGCGCCGTGCACCATCCCTGGGGGCTGTGCGGCGGTTGGCCACGGTTCGTTGCAACGCTTGCACGTTTCTTCTCATTTCCCCCTCTTTCCCTCTTCCTTTCGCAGGCTCGCACCCGCTTGAATGCGAGCCATCCCGCATCCTCCGCGTCCCGTGCCTCCTCCTCCTCTTCATCCTCCTGCCCCTCCTGCTCCTGCTCCTGCTCCTGGTCCTGCTCATCCTCCTCCCTCCTCCTCTTCCTCCCTCTTCCCCCTCCTCCTCCTCCTCCTCCTTCTCCCCCTCCTCCTCCTCCTCCTCCTCCTCCTCCTCCCCCTCCTCCTCCCCCCCCGCTCTCACCCCTCCAGAACGAGCAGGGTCCACAACCAACCGTGGCCGTTGTGATGGCTCAAGCCGCAGGCGCCTTGGCTTTGGCTTTAGCCTTGGCCGCCTTTCCGCTCCACCTAGCCCGAGCTAGGTCAAGGTGGCTGGTGCCCAACGGCTTGTTGATTGCCGCTGGCGCACCAGGAGGGGTCGGTTCAACTTCGGACGCCCATTTCTGAAGATCTGCGCCTGTCCCGCAGCAGTGCTCAGGCACGCATATGCTGCACGATCGGTGTTGATAACATGTTATCGTCACCGATCCTTTCGGGCGTCCGCGTTGGATGCGCAGGACCTGCCTGGCCCCGAGAAAAAATATCCCTGGGCAGTCGGACCCTCCAGATTCTCCCAAGGATTCAAAATCGGAGCAGGCGCAGGCGGTTCAGGTGGCTCAGGTGGGGGCGGTGGCGGCGAGGGGCCCTTGGAGGACCCAGCCGATGCGTCTTTCGGGCCATCTTCAGATCCCCCAACGAAATCGAAAGCAGCCTCGACCATGGGCGGCGACCAGAGATCGACATCGGGATCGTAGCTTGGCTCGAAGCTTGACACCTCCTCAGGGTCTGGAACGGGAGCAGGAACGTAAGCTGCAACGAGGTCTGCGGGCATGTCCTTCTCCATGTGGGCCGCTTCGAGCTCTGCCACTTCAGTGATATCCGACTGGCAGTCCGAATCGGCGGGGTCGAAATCACGATCAGGCCTAGGCTCAGCCTCATCATCATCATCATCATCATCTGCAAGGGGTAGCGGTTCCTCGGGCACACCTGGCATTGGCACGACACCTTCGTCCAGCGCTGCTCGCGCGTGACCTCGCCCAGGTCGTCGCCCTCGCCCTGGGCCTGCCCTCCGAGGCCTCGGGCGTGACAAAGCTTTGTCCGCTTTCTCTCGGGCTGCCTCGCCGACAGGGCCGCCCTCCTCCATCTTAGGCGCTGCCCTCCTCTTGAATGACAAGGGCTCCTTCTGGCCTGGCTCCCAGATCCTCCCGATGAGCTCCACCTTCGAAATGATCGACCTCCTCAGCGTCCCTGTGTCGTGGCATATGTTGTACTCGGCGAAGTACAAATCCATGTGCTGCAAATGTTCGATCAACGTCGTGGTCCATTCATCTGAGGTGTTCGTGTCGATGGCACGGTACTGGCTGCGGACTCGGCTCTGACGAGTACCGATGTTCACGTAGGAGGGTAGCGCCAAATCCTGGTGTCAGGAACGATCCCCGTCCCCCAAAAACCCCCCCCCCCATGAGAGCGAGACCCATGATCCAGAAGAACCTGTCCCTGGAAGGCTGCGCACACCTCACAGCGCGCACATCCCAGCGCCAACGACACCGAAGCCGAAGCCGAAACCGAACTATCCTGGCATCCTGGCCCCCTTCTTTCCCCTGGAAAAAAAAACAGCTGGGAACCCGAACATCTAGCACTACACCCGTTTGAGCTCCCCCGTGGTTTTGGTTTGGGCGGTGGTCGTTCCTAGCTAAACGGCCTTCCTGAGACACGATGTCGTCAGGATTCTCGAACTCGTTCTTCGTGATATCGAACACGTGCGGGTTGAACGTGATGTCCGACACGATGCTCGCAAACCTCATGTACCCCTCACCATGAACGGCTCGCCCAGATATGATCACCATCACGCCCCATGCATCGTCCTCGCCCTTGCCAGCGCCGATGGAGACAAGGATGTTGAATATCCCCTCCTCCACAATATCATAGGCTCCTGGAGCTCGAGAGTTCCGCCTGTCGGCGTTCCTCGCTGAACGCGCCGCTCCCCATCGATCGACCATCTCGGAGTCCTTGAAATTGGTCTGGGAGTCAGTGCATGTCCTCCTCTGGGTCCCGTCCGTGTCGTCTACTATAGCGTCGCTCGGCCATCCGTGCTGTCCGACGTACTCGCAGAGCTCATCTGGCGTGAAGGGGCTCGCGCGGCTACCACCGCCCCACCACAGCTGATATGGTTGGCGTTGTTGGCGTTGCTGAGCTGGTCGTCCACTGTGCTGCCAGTTAGCCTGCGCCTCGTATTTGACATCTTGGTCGGCCTCTGCAAACAACTGCGCGAACTCGCCCCTGTGCTGGTCGACCCCGTCCTGTGTAAGATTTGCGCCTTTCGCCTGCTCGGCATATTCGAGGAACTTGTTTTGTGCAAGCATGAATGCGCTAAGCCCGCGTCTGATGCCCTCGCTCCGCTTAGTCGGCTTAGTTTCCTCGACGGCGCCCTGCAGCTGGTTCGGGTTCGGGATCCGGGCGACGATGGCCTCCACGAAGTGTCTGCCCTCTGCTGCAGGTGCCGCTGCTGGCATCGCATCTTCGATCGGCAACAGTGCTGGTGCACCTTCGAGCTGCAAACGTGCTGGCGCATCTTCGATCGCATCAAGCCCAGGCGCCATGGGGGCCTCTTCGACAGCTGCAAGAAGTGGCATAGATCCGAGAGGGGCGCCGTCCAGAAGAGGCATGCACGAAATAACTTCTTTCGACGCCGAAGCTCTCAAGCTGGTGACTGCAGTCGGGTTGACGCCGCCGTTAGACTTGTGAATGTTGCTGACCTGGTCGAGGAAATGCTCGCGCTCAGCGTTGATGGAATTTCGGCCTGGAGCTCGAATAGGATGTTGGGCGGTATCCTGCGAGTTCAGCCTCTCGATCATGTCCGTCCCATAGCAATGCGCCCGAAAATCAGAACCCAAAACATATTGGCACGGCAATGATTGCAAAACATCCTCAGTGACGAACATATTGCGAATACATCTCGTATAGCAGTCGATCATGTAGTCAGGTGTGTGCAGCGTTTCGTGAGCAATCCTCTATCTCTCAGCATCTGAAGCGCGGCCATGCGATAACGGGTAGACCTTGTACGGCCATGTGCTGAAGCGTGTCTCGTACCCGCGGGCCATCACCGAATTTGTCTTGAGTATCTGCCCCCTCGCCCATCTCGAAAACTTCTGGTCCTCCAATGGCGCATGCAATATATCCAACAACATCCGCCTCGATGGGTCCCCAGTGTTCCACTCGTCTATGAGATCTAGCATGCCTTGGCTAAACTTACCAATCACGGAGTCCCCGTCGAGAAGCTTGTCTAACTTGCTCTTGTCTTCGGGCTTCGCCTCGATCGCATCCCCGAGAAGAGGGCAAAGTAAATTGCCATCTGCGGTGTCGAGGATGGCGACGTACACGACGAGCTGGTGCATGTTGCGGTCGTCGGCGTAGTAGTCCCTGACCTTCCTAGCCCGAACGCGAATGACGTGCTTGAAGTAGTCGTCGGAGCCCTCTTGCTCTACACCAAGCCCCTGCACGTCCTCGAGATCCTTCTCGGGAATTGCATCAATGAAGCAGTCGAGGCCAACTCTGTGAAGAAGTCTGCGTACCAAAGTCCGCTTGAAGCCAGGCACAGCATGAGTCCATCGAGACTCCGCAGGGCGAGGGCCGGAACTCCCGCACATGGCGTGCACGGTGGCAATGGTCATCTTCTCCACCGCCTCAGTCCGACTCTTGCAGCACGGTCGGTCGCGCGCGGCGCCCCAGCAGTGGTGGGCCCAAGTGTCGGCGCTGAGGTTGCCGTTGGCCATGGCGACCAGTGCGTCCAAGTCCTGGATGTACTGGGGTTTGCCGTCGCCCTTGCCTGTTTTGCCTGGTCGTCTGTGATGTCCGGCCTTGAAGTCGTAGAACATGTCGGCAACCTGCTCCAGCGTGTGGGGCCATGGAGGGGCTGGGCCAACTTCTCGATGAAGTTTCTGTTGGACGATCTGCTCGGCGCCCTTGATGCTACGCGAGAGGTTGCCTTTGTACCTCGACATCGACGCAATTGAGTAGTGCCTCATTGTATGAGGCTTTGGCCCTTTGACCGCGAGCTTGCCTCGGTGGTCAGAGTGTATACCGCATGTGTCAGGAACAAATAGTAGCCGTTTTCCGATGCAATCTGAGCACTCCTGCTTGATAGCCAGCTCGGTGCGGGCCCACATCTTCAGCATGGATACGTTGCTGCTGGCCTTGTCGCACATGGGCATGAACGTCAGGCTCGACACCTTAGAAAGCGTGTCGACGATCTGAACTGTGTTCTTGAAGTTAAACGAAGGTGGCATGCTCCCCTCGATGCCTGGAAGTAGATCGCGCGCCTTTGTCCCAGTGACCTCTGAGGGCTGAGATACCCAATACTGCTGGAACATCTTCTGGCGCTTCCGAGAAAAGCCAGCGAGGGACATGCTGATAGTTGAGCGTGCTATCAATGTTGGCATGCTGACGTTCTTCCTCATGATGCGATACCTCGGTGATGGGCGCCACGCCTGCTTAACCTCCACCTCGTCCCACATGTGCGCTACCGACATGTTGACAACGTGGTCGGCGTTGCAAATCGCACGTGCACTTCTCTGGAGGCAATGCTGCAGAGCTCGTTGGTGACGAAGCTTGATGACTGCGCAGCACACCGTCTGCATCCGCTTCTGGTTAGCGCCCATCTGCACCTTCGCCTTGCATTTAGCGAACACTGCCCTCGCTGCTAACTGAAAATCGCTCGCCTGCGGATCTCAAACACCCCCTGTGCTGACGGCTACCAGGGGCCAGTGTTTAGGGTATCGGTATATGTATATGGTACGTGTTTAAACGTGTTTAAACGTGTTTGAACGTGTTTGGTGTTTAAACGTGTTTAGGGGTATAGGTATAGGGTGTTTGGGCATCCGCGAGTGGCCTGAAGCTTGCGCTTCCTGCCCAAGGCAGCCGCTGGCGCCCCAGTGATCATCGCCGCGCCTGGGCACATGACCGCCACGTTCCTGATGATGGACTGGCGGCTGGACTTCTGATCCTTCACTGGGCGGGGGGCCTCGCGCTGGGCTGCCACCTTTCACCTGCATCTCCAGCCTCGCCAACCCCCGGGTCGGCGAGGCTGGGGAAGTGGGTGAACAGTGGCAGAGCCTTGCACGAATCTCCCCGCCCAGTCCTTCAACTGCCGCCGCAACTCCTCCTTGATCGTCTTGTCCTTGCCCGCCCTGGCCTGCGCAACGTGGCCAGCTGAACGACGGGGATGTCGTGGCCCCTGATGCTCCTCTGCTGGCGCTGCTGCTGCTGCTGGTGCTGCAACATCCTCCAACTCCAACTCCTCCCAGTGATCTAAACCCGAGATCTGCATGTGCCCGCCCTCGTGCTGCCGGTCGCCGACGCCGACGCCCTCGTCGCACGGGAGGGGCTCGAAATCCGCCAGGACGCCCTCCAAAGCCATGCCGTTGATGTCGACGTTGCCGACGTCGCACTCGTAGTAGTCTGAGCTGCCGCTGCCGAAGTTGATGTAGCCTGAGCTCTCGCTGCCGAAATTGATTTAGTCTGAGCTGTCGCTGCCGAGCGTGAATATGGAGTCTGAGCTGGCGCTGCCGAAGATGAAGTCTGAGCTGTCGTCGCTGCCGATGTTGGTGGTGTAGTCTGTGATGTCGTCGTTGCCGAAGGTGGTGTAGTCTGTGCTGCCACTGCCGAAGTCGAATGTGTCCGCGTGCTTGCTGCCGAAATTGACGAAGTCTGAGCTCGCCCTGCCGAAGTTGAAGGCGCCCGTGCTCCTGCTGCCGAAATCGCCTCCGAAAAAGATGTAGTCGGCGCTGGCGCTGCCGTTGAACGTGAAGTCGGAGCTGGCGCTGCCGAAGGTGAGGTCGGAGCTCGCGCTGCCGACGTTGAATATGGAGTAGTTCGCGCTGGTGCTGCCGAGCGCGAAGTCGGGGCTGGCGCTGCCGAGCGTGAATATGGAGTAGTCGAAGCTGGCGCTGCCGACGTTGAATATGGAGCAGTCGGCGCTGGCGCTGCCGAGCGTGAATATGGAGTAGTCGAAGCTGGCGCTGCCGACGTTGAATATGGAGTAGTCGGCGCTGGCGCTGCCGAAGGTGAGGTCGGAGCTGCTGGCGCTGCCGACGGCGATGTGGAAGAGCACTGTTATCGGCGATCTCAGCAACGATGAAAATCTGGAAAAAATGGGGGCAAACGAAACGCTGAGCAACACGGTTGCGGAGAACACACGCAGACACGCATACACACACACGAATTCTAGTATTGCGTTCCCGTCTACAGCATCGACCTTTTCTATGTGAGCTCGCTACAAAATCCCCATATGCCTCCTCTTCCTCCCTACTAAACTACTCTTCCTTGTCCTTCCTGCCCGTCCTGCGTTAATGTTTCCACGGCTTCCCCCCCGCCCCCTTGCTCGTAATCCCGTTTTCCCCCATGCCATGCAGGACTTGGGTTGGGTTGCTTACCTAAGGGGAGGAGGAACGTGGAGTATATGAGGAATTGAGAAAGATGTAGGAGACAGTTGAGGAGGATTTACGGCGAAAGCTGGAGTCGTCGCACGAATCGTCCGAACTTCCCACGACGACACTCCGTACTATCGTCATCCCGTGGGCCGAAAACCAAAGTGAAAACCTGAGTGTCCTCACCGATTTTTCCGAAAACCCAAGTGCAAACCCAAGTGTCGCCACCCATTTGGGCGGTCCTACAGTTCTCCTCGATCTCTGACCCTGGGGCGCACCCAAGTCACAAAGGGGTTCTGAGAGCGGAGCGGCGGAAGGAAAGGGGGAGGGGGAGGGGAAATAACGCAGGCCCCCAGGGAACGCCAGGTCGGGCCTTGGCACTTCGCCGCGCCCTCGGACCGCAGCTCGGCGTCGGAGATCAAGGGCCGCCGCGGCAGACGGCGGCCGCGCGCCCGATCGTGGCGGCGGCAAGTGCAGCCCCAGGATCATTGCACCAGGGACTGCAAGCAGATGCGCGAACCCAAAGATCCGACAGGCTTTCCACACTTAGTCGTGGTTCGACGGTCCCGGGGCCCAGCGAGGGCCCCAAAAGGCCGAACAGGGCTAAACACCATCGTCTCTTGAAAGCTCCAACACGCTGGATATCTGGGAAGGAACGCGCCATATTCAGTCCCAGACGGACTTCACCCTCGCCCCCGCCCCATCCCCAAACATTGCGGGATCAAGAGGCGGATGAGGAAGAGAGGGGCGAAAGGAGGAGGGCTGGAGCCAAACGTCGTCAGCACAATCGGGGGAATGCCACTGGATAGCGATGCCTGCAACAACTTTGGGCGGCACGCGCCGAAGAAAAAACTACACTTGCGCGACACAGCTGCGACCCGAGGTCTTCCGCTACGGCCCTGCGATCACCAGCCTGGGAACGGAAGCCGCGCGGAAGAGGAAGAAGGCGAACAGATGCCGTTCCCCATCCTCCTCCTCTCCCCCCGCCTTCTCCTCATCCTCATCGTCTTCCCACCTCCTCCTCCCCCATCAAAAACATCAGCACCAATTACACCAATCATTTCAAGACTGTTCGCTCTCATCTGCTCGCGTGTCATGCAATACGCATATGCCAAACCCTGGATACCCGCCATTTTCGTCTTCGATCGCACCCCCTTTTGGGGGTATATTCATTCCCTGCCACGTGTGGTTGGCGAAGCCCTTGGAAACGAAGGGTCACAGATTACGAGGGAAAATGAAGACGAAGGGATCGGAGGAAGGGAGGGGAGGGGCAAGAAGGAGGGAGGACGATGATTTGCGCTGCGAGTGGCGATTCAGCTTGCGCCATGGCTTGCGCCAGCCACTCCAACACAGGTTGACAATAAGTGTCGCCATGGGTCGCGCCATAAACAGCGCCACGTACCACCACCTTGAAAGAACAGATCGTGGATACCCCCACGGGAGGACGTACAGCTGCGAACTGGTGTCAGAAACAAATTTCGTGAAACCCTGAAAAGAAGCGGGATGTTAGGATAATGGGGCGGAAGGAGAATGATAACTGCAACCGTGTCGAAAGGAGCGCGGAAGCCCCAAGTGAGAGCGCGATTGTTTGATAAATCGTGAGGGAATATCAAGCGGGAGCCGCGATCCGGTGGTAAATTGCAAGGAAGTCTTAAGCGAGAGCGCGATTCTTCAATACATTGTAAGGAAATATCAAACGGGAGCCGTTGTTGTTGTAAACCGGGGGCCAACGACACAATTTGACCCTCAAGACTCTCCTTGATAACAAAAAAAACAGGGTGCGAGCACCGGGAAAGGCACTTCAATCGAAAAAACAATGTGCACCGGACGGGGGGATCGACAATAATTATTCTTCAGAAGTGAGGGTTCAACAATAAGTGCAATACTTGTCGCTTTGACCTGCCCGCTTGCCATTCAACACTCATATCCCAATGCCTCGATACCCGCCCTCGTCTTCGATCGCCCCCCCTTGTGGGTACGTATCTTACCTGCAACGTGTATTTCGCGCAGCCCCTCAGGCAGGGGAAGATGGGACGGATGGAAGGAAGGGATAAAGGAGAGGGATGAGGATGGAGCGCGAGAGAGCAAAACAGGAGGGGGGCTGGGAGCAGAAAGCACGTGGCAGAACCAGACGGGCAGATCGGGCGGGTAGGGCCACCTCCCCCCAGAGACCCTAAACCAGAGATGTGACCCCCTCCTGGCCCCGGACGAACGCGCCATGGGAGCATAGAGGGCCCCAAAACGGGCCAAGAGGGCCCCAAGTGGGCCTTAAGACGATCAATAGGGCCCCGAATCGTCGAATGATTGTTCCAAGACGCCCAAGATGGCATCCAGACGGCCCAAGATGCCTCCAAAAAAGCCCCAAGAGGCCTCCAAGAGGCCTCCCAAAAGGCACCGAAGTGGAAATTGCCCCATTCCCGTCGGAAAACGTATGTTTTAAACATATTCGCCTCTTGCGATTGCATGCCGTGCAAGACGGCCCAAAAGACCCCTAGGACAGCTCCAAGATAGCCACCAGGGTCCCAAGACCTCCAAAGAAGCCCCGATGACGGCCCCCGGACGGCGCCAAAAGGGGGCCCACGGGGGAACCCGAACCCACATTTCCAGCCTTCGGCCCCAGGACGCCCCCAGGTTTCCTCAAGAAACCCCCAACACGCCCCAAGAAACCCCCAGGGAGCCCGAACAGAGCCCCAAAACGCCCCCAAGAACCTCACAGGAATCGGACAAGCCTCGCAGAATGCAGTGCTGGACATGCATTAGTTTATAGAGGGGTCGGCGGATGTGGCGTAAGCCTATAGAATCGCGAGCGATAGCGCGACTCCCAAATTAATCGTAAGATAAGACAAAGCGAGAGCGTAACTCCTGAATGTCGAGGGCGCGGCGTCTAAATAATTGCGGGAAGTACCACGCGAGAGCGGGATCCCTGCATAAGTTGTGAGGCAGTCCCGCGAAAAAGCGCGACTCGGGAATATATTGTGAGGAATTTTCAGGCGCAAGTCGCTGTTGTTGTAAGCCGGGGGACAAAAACACAATTCGGAGGCCCAAGACTGATATACAAGGTGCGAGCCCCGGGAAGGGCACTTCGATTGACAAAGCACCATGTGCCCTGGAGGGGGGGCCAACAACAATTATTCTTTAGAGATGACAGTTCGTTATGATCCGCTCGTGTGCCATACCACACGTATATCCCAAACCCTCGATATCCGCCCTATTCGTCTTCGATCCTACCCCCGTTGGGAGTATAGATCTTCTTTACATGCAACATGTATTTCGTGCAGCCCCTCAGGCAAGAGAAGAGAGGACGGATGGAAGGAAGGGACAAGCGGGAGGGAGGAGGATGGAGCACGAGAGAGAGTGGCAAGAGAGGGGCTGGGAGCAGAAAGCACGTGGCAGAACCAGACGAGCAGATCAGGCGGGTAGACCGTAACGGGCGGGTATGGAAGGCTGGCCCAGGCGGCCAGGTAGAGCAGGCGGGTTGCTGAAGCGTGCGTCCTGCATGAATCTCGAGGAAGTCGAAAACGATAGCGCGATTCCCAAAGAAATCGTAAGAAAGACCACACGAAAGCGTGACTCCTGTGATGTCGTGGGCGCAGCGTGTGAAGAAATTGCGAGGAGGTCCCCCGCGAGAGCGCGATTCCTGCATAAGATGTGGAAAAGTCCCGCGAGAGAGCGCGACTTGGGAATACACCGTGAGGAATTATCAGACGGGAGCCGCTGATGTTGTAGCCGGGGAACCAGGGGCAGAGTTTGATGACACCTCATGTTTCCTTGTTCAAGACAGGGTGCGAGCCACGGGAGAAGCATTCAAATTCAAAAACGAAATGGTTAACGGGCACAGGGGGGTCAACAACAACTGTTTAGAAATGAAAACTCAACACCCACAACAACAACGACCATTTTAAGACTTCACTCTTTCCCGCTCGCCTGCCATTCAATGCGTTTATCGCAACCCTCGATACCCGCCCTCTTCGTCTTCGATCGTGCCCCTTGGGATTATATATATATATATTATATATATATATATATATATATATATATATATATATAATCATGTTTACCTGCAGCGTGTTTTGTGCAGCCCCTGAGGCAGGGGAAGAGAGGACGGATGGAAGGAAGGGACAAGGGGGAAGGTGGAGGATGGAGCATGAGAGAGTGGCAGGAGGGTGACCCGGAACAGAAAACACGTTGCAGGATTGGAAGGCGGGCCCAGGCGGCCAGGTCGAGCAGGCGGGTTGCTGAAGCGTGTCCTGCATGAATCTCGAGGACATCGAAAGCGATAGCGCGATTCCCAAATAAATCGTGAGGAAATCCACAGCGAGAGCGCGAATCCTGAGGGTCGAGGGCGCGGTGTCTGAATCAATTGTGAGGAAGGCCCACGCGAGAGCGCGGTTCCTGCATACATTGATTGTGAAGAAGTCCCGCGCGAGAGCGCGACTTGGAAATAAGCTGTGAGGAAGTATCCGGCGAGAGCCGCTGCTGTTGCAAACCAGGGGGCAACATGCAAATTCTGAGACTCAAGGCTGTCCCTGATAAAAAAAGGTGCAAGTCCTGGGAAGGGCACATCAATTGAACAATCACCATGAGCCACGGTGGGGGGGCCAACAAGATTTATCAGAATTGAGAATCCAGCAGCAACAGCAACAGCAGCAGCAGCAACACCAACAGCAACATCATCATCAGCAGCATCATCATCAGCATCAGTACCATCAGCAATCAGCAATCAGCATCATCATCACCATGACCTCCGTCATCATCGCCATCATCGTTAGCATCAACATCGCCATCGCCGACGCCATCAGCAACATCATCAACAGCACCATCATCATCAACATCATCATCACCGTCAGCATCATCATCCACGGCATGATCGTGATCATCATCACTACCATCAGCAGCATCATCAGCATCTTGATCAGCATCATCATCACCATCAGCACCACTGCATCATCATCATCACATGCACCATGAGCAACATAGTCATCATCACCATCATCGGAATCGAACCGTCCACCACATAGTCATCATAATCACCATCATCATTATCATCATCAGTATCTTCGTCATCAGCAGCAGCAGCGTCATCAGCAACATTATGATCATCAGCAACCGAAGCCGCCTCATCATCAACCAATCAGCATCATCATCATCATCATCATCATCATCATCATCATCATCATCATCATCATCATCGTCAGCATCATGATCATCATCAACATCAGCAGCATGAGCAACAACAGTATCATCATCACCTTCATCACCACCAGCCTCATCCTTCTCATCCTCCCCCACCTCCTTTACATCCTCCTCACCCCCTCCTTCTCCTCATCCCCCTCCTCCTCCTCCTCCTCCTCCTCCCTTTCCTCCTCGTCATCTTCCTCCTCCTCCGCCTCCTCCTTCTCCGCCCCCTCCTCCTCCCTCATCCCCCATCTCCGCCTTCCCACCCCCCTCCCCCCCACCGCTTCCTTTCCTCCTCGCTCCTTCGGTACACACTGCTACGTAGCCGTGGGCGTGGCGACTCCGCTGGCCGTCGGGTGGGCCACCATGAACGCTGTCGCCTCCAAGCGGCAACAATGACGCGCCCGCAGAAACGGCCACATTCAGCAGTTGCATTGGTGCACTGCGCGGTCGCTCCATTGGAGCCTCGCGTCCCCAGATCCGAGAAGAACACGAGGTATCTCCAGGGGTATCAGGAAACCGCCCGAAGACGTGCGACCATCATCGAAGAGATTCGAACTGATTCTCCTGATCATCAAACGTCTCATCCTCATCTGCCGCATCCTCCCGGTCCTCGAAATCCTCCTCCTCCTCCTCATCATCACCACAACCATAATCATCATCATCGTCGGAAACAGCAGCATCAACGTCGCCTTCAGCATAATCGTCAGCAGCAGCCTCCTCGTCAGCATCATAAATCACCCTCACCCTCCTCATCAACAGCATCGGCGGCGACATCGACATCATTAGCATCATCACGATCAGCATGATGTTCATGATCCTCCTGATCATGATCATGATCATAATCATCATCAGCATCATCGTCATCATCCTCGTGATCATCACCATAACCATCAACACCATCAACAGCAGCATCACCATGGCCATCAGTAAAACCATCCAGCGCATCAAGCTCCGCCTCCTCATCATCATCATCATCATCATCATCCGCCGCCGCCTCGCCATCACCATCATCATCAACATCATCACCATCATCAGTATCACCATCATCGTCATCAACAGCATCGTTCTCCTCATCATCGTTACCGTCATGATCACCATCAGCATCATCATCAGCATCAGCATCATCATCATCAGCATCATCATCATCATCCGCAGAACCATTACCATCATCATCATCACCATCATCGTCAGCATCATCCGCATCCGCATCCCCATCACCATCATCATCATCATCATCATCATAATCATCATCATCACTTTCATCATCATCATCATCAGTATCATCATCACCATCATCACCATCGTCATCAGCAGCAGCAGCCGCATCCCCCGCGTTGTCTTCCGCCTCCTCCTCATCATCATCACCTGCCCCACCCCTCCAGCTTCGAGGGCAGGAGGTCGACGGCGATGATCTGGGAGGCCCCAGCCTTCACCAGCCCCTCGACCACGCTCAGGCCGACGGCCCCCAGGCCAAACACCGCGGCGGTGGCACCCTTCTCCACCTCTGGGGAGCGAACAGACCCTGCTCGTCACGGGAGGAGGCGGCAACATGCCAAGATTATTGATCACAGCGTCAACCGAGAGGCCCATGTTGAAAAGGATCGGCTCCCCAACTGTGGAACCTCATCATGTTCGATGTCCTACCTGCCCCTCTGCCCCACCCCCTCCCCCATGATCCCTCCCTGCCCCGCCACCCACCCATGCCATACATAAGTACTCCTCCCCGGTTCTCATACGTATCATCATCAGCAGCAGAAGCATCGTCATCATTATCAGCGTCAACACACTGATTATCGGTCGCATCGTCGCCATGAGCATAAGCATCACAAACGTGGCTGTCATCAGCACAAGCGGCAGCGCCTGAAGCAGTCATCATCATCATCATCATCATCACCATCATCATCATCATCATCATCATCGTCATCATCAACATCAGCATCATCATCAGCAGTAGCATAATCAGCATCAGTATCAACATCATTAGCATTATCATTAGCAGCATCAGCATCATCATCATCAGCAGCATCATCGCCATCACAACCATCAGCATCATCACCAGCATCAGCATCAGCATCAGCATCCTCACCAGCGTCATCATCAGTATCATCATCGTCAGCACAATCATCAGCATCATCATCACCACCACCACCATCATCAAAGCATCAGTATCGTCATCATCAGCATCTTCATCGTCACGGGCACCATGAGCATCATCATGATCATCACCACATTCATCATCACCATCATCATCACCAGCATCGCCAAAACTTATACCAGCATCGGCATAAGCATCCTCACAATCGTCAGCATCGGCAGGGGCGGCATGATCGTGATCGCCATACTGACCACCACCACCACCACTACCACCACCGCGTTCATCCGCAACAGCACGTCCATCATCACAATCGGCGCCATGATCAGCGGCACCAGCAGCAGCAATATTACGCTAATCAGTGTCAGACTCATCATCACCGGCACCATCGACACCATCAGCAGCAACAGCATCAGCAGCATCATCATCATCATCGTCGCGGCAGCTCCTCGTTCCTGCAACCGTGCCTGATCATGATTATCCTCCTCTTCCCCCTTCACCTTCCCCCTCCTCCTCCTCCTCATCCTCCTTCACATCCTCCTCCTCCACAGATCCTCCCCCCTCCTCCTCCTCCTCCTCCTCCTCCTCCTCCTCTTCCTCCTCCTCCTCCTCCGCATCCCCCCATTCCTCCCCTTCCTCCTTCTCGTCCTCCTCCTCCTCTTCTCCTCCTGTTCCTCCTCCTCTTCTCTCTCCTCTCCTCTCCTCCTCCTCCACCCTCCTCCTCCTCCCACCTCCTCCTCCTCCTCCTCCTCCTCCCCTCCTCCTCCTCCCCCCCACCCCGGTCCCCCTCTATCCTTCCCTCCTCCTCCTCCTCTCCTGCTCATATTGCTGCTGCACCTGCTGCTATCATCATCATCATCATCATCGTCGTCGTCATCATC
>CAUYUJ010019015.1:10000-133423 GCA_963575745.1 Prorocentrum cordatum | reverse complement strand
CTCCTCCTCCTCCTCCTCCTCCTCCTCCTCCACCTCCCCCTCCTCCAGCTCCAGCTCCTCCTCCTCCTCCACCTCCTCCTCCTCCTCCTCATCATCATCATCACCATCACCAGCATCAGCATCAGCATCAGCATCAGCATCAGCATCATCATCATCATCATCATCATCATCATCATCATCATCAAAATCGTCATCGTCATCGTCATCGTCATCGTCATCATCATCATCATCATCATCATCATCATCATCATCATCATCACCATCACCATCATCATCATCATCATCATCATCATCATCATCATCATCATCCCCACCATTCCTCCTCTTCCTCCTCCTCCTCCCCTCTTCCCCCTCATCCTTCTCGTCCTCCTCCTCCTCGTGGTCATCCTCCTCCTCCTCCTCCTCCTTCTCCTCCTTCTCCTGCTCCTGCTCCTGCTCCTCCTCCTCCACCTCCTTTTCCTTCTCCTTTCCCACTCTCCCTCCCTCCCTTCCTCCCTCCCTCCCTCCATCCGTCCATCCCTCCCTCCCTTCCTCATCCACCTCCTAATCCTCCTCCTCCTCCTCCTCCTCCTCGTCCACCTCCTCCGCCTCCTCCTTCTCCTCCTCCTTTGCACCTCGCCCGCCTCCTCGTCTACCTCGGTTCTCCGCGGCTGCGGCGACCCCGCCCGAAAGCCGGCCGACGCCGGCCGTTCGGTTTTCTCCTGCTCGCGGCTCTCTGTCTTCGTCCTCTGGAGCCCTCTTCTTCTCCTCCTTCTTTTCCTCCTCCTCCTCCTCCTCCTCCTCGTCATTCTTCTCCTCCTGTTTCTTCTCCTCCTCCCCCTCCTCTGTTATTCCTTTTCCTTATAAATTAATTCCCCCTGTCGCACCCCGAGGCAAATTTCTAGGGAGGGCCGGGCGTTTCGCCTGAAACTTCCTCACCACTTATGATCCTGAAGCTTAGACATTGGCAAAAGTTTCACAAATGGAGGGCGGGCCGTCTTCACAATGTGGCTTTCGCCTCTGCGTGGCGCACATTCGTTTAATTACCCTGGCGACGTACCCAACCCCTGCGCAAACGCGGGGCGCAAATAGTTTAGGACACTTTATAAAGGGGGCGATGACGGAACGAAGTTTACATATGTCTGCAGACGGAATTCGGGAAACTCGCAGGACGCGGGCTACAGGACAAGGACTAGATTAAGCTGATTAGTTACAATCCATGAGCAACCCTGGCCACTTCGAAGGCGGGGATCTCAGATCGCAGCCCCCCAGGGATGGCGAGGTCTAACTTGAATCTGCGTGTGGCGTCACTGTGGTGGGCCCCCCAGCAGGCCTCGAAAGTGGCGACAGTTTCACAGATCGCAGCCCCCCCAGGGATGGCGAGGTCTAGTTTGAATCTGCGTGTGGCGTCACTGTGCTGGGCCCCCAGCAGGCCGAAAGTGGCGACAGTTTCACAGATCGCAACCCCCAAGGAAGGCGAGGTCTAATTTGAGTCCGAGGTGAGTACCCACTGTGCTGGGCCCCCAGCAGGCCTCGAAAGTGGCGACAGTTTCACAGATCGCAGCCCCCCCGGGATGGCGAGGTCTAATTTGAATCCGCGCTGAGTGCCCACTGTGCGGGGCCCCCCAGCAGGCCTCGAAAGTGGCGACAATTTCACAGATCGCAGCCCCCCAGGGATGGCGAGGTGTAATTTGAGTCCGCGGTGAGTACCCACTGTGCGGGGCCCCCCAGCAGGCCTCGAAAGTGGCGACAGTTTCACAGATCGCAGCCCCCCCAGGGATGGCGAGGTCTATTTTGAGTCCGCGGTGAGTGCCCACTGTGCTGGGCCCCCCAGCAGGCCTCGAAAGTGGCGACAGTTTCACAGATCGCAGCCCCCCCGGGATGGCGAAGTCTAATTTGAATCCGCGGTGAGTGCCCACTGTGCTGGGCCCCCCAGCAGGCCTCGAAAGTGGCGACAGTTTCACAGATCGCAGCCCCCCAGGGATGGCGAGATCTAATTTGAATCCGCGGTGAGTGCCCACTGTGCTGGGCCCCCCAGCAAGCCTCGAAAGTGGCGACAGTTTCACAAATCGCAGCCCCCAGGGATGGCGAGGTCTAATTTGAATCCGCGTGGGTACCCACTGTGCTGGGCCCCCCAGCAGGCCTCGAAAGTGGCGACAGTTTCACAGATCGCAGCCCCCCAGGGACGGCGAGGTCTAATTTGAGTCCGCGGTGAGTGCCCACTGTGCTGGGCCCCCCAGCAGGCCTCGAAAGTGGCGACAGTTTCACAGATCGCAGCCCCCCAGGGATGGCGATGTCTAATTTGAATCTGCGTGTGGCGTCACTGTGCTGGGCCCCCCAGCAGGCCTCGAAAGTGGCGACAGTTTCACAGATCGCAGCCCCAGGGATGGCGAGGTCTAATTTGAATCTGCCGCGATTACCCTCTATGCCGGACCCCCCAGCAGGCCTCGAAAGTGGCGACAGTTTCACAGATCGCAGCCCCCCAGGGATAGCGAGGTCAAACGCAGGGGGTGAAGAGAGGGGACGGGAGGGGGTGGTAAGGAGACGCGCGAGCAGGGCTCTATTAAAAACGGGAACCAACGCAGGAGGTTTGAATTGGCCTGGCGAAGGACCCAACCATATGCAGTTGTGAATGCCGCAATTGTGCTGGGTGGTGGCGGACGCATGCGGGCGGTGCCACTGGGACCTTCGGTGGAGCGCCCTATGGGGCCACGAAACGTTGTACTGGGTGGGTGGGACGCAGTGTCAGAAGGGCTGTGATTGCGCGGTGGCGGACGCATGCGAGCGGTGCCACTGGGACCTTCGGTGGAGCTCCCTATGGGGCCACGAAACGCTGCGCTGGGTGGGTAAAACGCAGGCAGGGAGCAAGGGCTGCGCAGGGTGGTGGCGGACGCATGCGGGCGGTGCCGCTGGGACCTTTGGTGGAGCTCCATATAGAGCTACAAAGCGCTGTTCTGGGTGGGTGAAGCGCAGGGAACAAGGGCTGCGCTGGGTGGTGGCGGACGCAAGCGGGCAGTGCCACTGGGGCCTTTGGTGGAGCCCCCTATGGGGCCACGAAACGCGCGAGGGGTGTGCCAGAATGGGGTGCGGAACCGCATGCCAGCGCAGCCACTGGGGCCTTCGGTGGAGCTCCCTATGGAGCCACGAAGCGTGTGAGGGGTGTGCCGAAATGAAGGGTGGAACCGCATGCGAGCGCAGCCACTGCGTCGTTCGGTGGAGCTCCCTGTGGGGCCACGAGACGTGTGAAGGGCGTGCCGGAAAAAAGGGGTGGAACCGCATGCGAGCGCAGCCACTGGGGCCTTCGGTGGAGCTCTCTATGGGGCCACGAACCGTGCGAGGGGTGTGCCGAAATGGGGGGGAGGGGGGGGGAACCGCATGCGAGCGCAGCCACTGGGGCGTTCGGTGGAGCTCCCATGGAGCCACCCACGAAGCGTGTGAAGGGTGTGCCGAAACGGGGGGCGGAACCGCATGCGAGCGCAGCCACTGGAGCGTTCGGTGGAGCTCCCTATGGGGCCACGAAGCGTGTGGGAAACGCATGCGGGCCGGCAACGCTATACTGAGTATGGGAGATTCCCTATGGGGCACGAAACGGTGTAGGGGTGGCCAAGAATGGGGGGTGTGGAACCGCATGCGGGCGCACCACTGGGGCCTTCGGTGGCAGCTCCCTATGGGGCCACGAACGTGTGAAGGGTGTGCCAGAACGGGGGGATGGAACCGCATGCGGGCGCAGCCACTGGGGTCCTTCGGTGGAGCTCCCTATGGGGCCACGAAAACGTGTGAGGTGCCAGAATGGGGGGTGGCCACCGCATGGGGCGGAACGCGCATGCAGGCGCAGCCACTGGGGCTTCGGTGGAGCTCCTCCTATGGGGCCACGAAACGTGTGAGGGGTGTGCCAGAAATGGGGGGTGGAACCGCATGCGGGCGCAGCCACTGGGGCCTCCGGTGGAGCTCCCTTATGGGGCCACGAAACGTGTGAGGGGTGTGCCAGAATGGGGGTGGAACCGCATGCGGGCGCAGCCACTGGGGCCTTCGGTGGAGCTCCGTATGGGCCAGAAACGTGTGATGGGTGTGCCAGAATGGGGGGTGGAACCGCGTGCGGGCGCAGCACTGGGGCCTTCGGTGGAGCTTCCCTATGGGGCCACGAAACGTGTGAGGGGTGTGCCAGAATGGGGGGTGGAACCGCATGCGGGCGCCAGCCACTGGGGCCTTCGGTGGAGCTCCCTATGGGGCCACGAAACGTGTGAGGGGTGTGCCAGAATGGGGGGGGAACAGCCACTGGGGCCTTCGGTGGAGCTCCCTATGGGGCCACGAAACGTGTGAGGGGTGTGCCAGAAGGGGGGTGGAACCGCATGCGGGCGCAGCCACTGGGGCCTTCGGTGGAGCTCCCTATGGGGCCACGAAACGTGTGAGGGGTGTGCCAAAATGGGGGGTGGAACCGCATGCGGGCGCAGCCACTGGGGCCTTCGGTGGAGCTCCCTATGGGGCCACGAAACGTGTGAGGGGTGTGCCAGAATGGGTGTGGGAGGGGGAGGAGGGGGGAGGAAGGGGAGGAGGAGGAAGGAGGAGGAAGGAGGAACGCGGGGCGACGTCTCTTCAAAACGAGGACCCAACACCACAGGATGGTTGGGAAAAATCTACCAGAGTTTCGGTTACTGAAGGCGGCTGGTTTTCAAAATGTGGCTCTCGCCTTAGCGCGGCGCACATTCGATTTCAACATTTGCACGAACTTCACGGATTCAGGGCGGCTGGTTCTCAAAAAGTGGCTCCCGCCTTAGTGCAGCGCACATTCATTCGTTTGAAGAGCTGCAGGAATTTCACTGGTTGAGGGCGAGTGGTTTTCGAAATGTAGCTCGCGCCTTAGCGCCGCGCAAATTCGCTTCGGATTGAGGCCGGCTCCTTTTCAAAATGTGGCTCTCGCCATTGAGCGGCGCGCATTTGCTTTAAACATGTGCCAGAATTTGACGGATTCCCATCATCAGCGTGTCAGAAATTGTGTTTTTAACGGATTCCAGCTTATGCGGGTGCAGCAATTATGTGGATTCGCTGTGCTGCATTCCCAAGATTGGCGTTCTGACACAATTCAGGGTTGTCAAGACGTAGCAGTCAGGTTGATCCGTGGCGTTGGAATCCGCAGAATAATGTTTTGGCATGCTTCAGGGTCTTTAAACGGTTGTCTTCTAAAAAGGTAGTTCCTCCAATGGAAATGACCCGTTGTATGGGGCCTGTGACGAGGGAGTTCGGATGGAGGGTTTATTCCAACATCGTTGATGACTCTTGGGTTTACACTGGTTCTGATCCTCCTCCGTTTCCTCCTCCTCCTCCTCCTTTTCCTCCTCCTCCTCCTTCTCCTCCTCCTCCTCCTCTTCCTCCCCCTCATCCTCTGCATCATCCCTCCCCTACCTGGGGTTGGTAGCCACATCTTCCTCACTCCAAAGCCTCTTCTGGTTCCTCCGCGTCCTCTGCTCTCTGCCTCCTCCTCTTCCTCCCTCCTCCTCCTCCTCGTCCTCCTCCTCCTCATCTTCTCCCTCCTCCTCTTCCTCCTCTTCCTCACCCTCTGCGTCGTCGCTCCCCTACCTGGGGTTGGCCGCCGCCTCTTCCTCCCTCCTCACCCTCTTCTGGTTCCTCCGCGTCCCCTGCCCTCTGCCTCCTCCTCCTCCTCCTCCTTCTCCTCCTCCTCCGCCTCCTCTTCCTCTTCCTCCTCCTCCTCCTCCGAATCCGCCTCTGCCTCCTCCTCCTCCTCTTCCTCCTCCTCCTCTGGCTTCGGCCTCCTCCAACCCTGTTCATCCTTCTCCGCTTCTTCCACCTCCTCCTCCTCCTCCTCTTCCTCCTCCTCCTCCTCGGCGCTCCCCGCCCGGGGGCGGGCCTCATCATCCTTCTTTTCCCCCCTCTGCTGCTTCCAAGTCCTCGTCGCCCCTGGCGCCCTCCTGCACCTACAGCCAGCGGGGGCCATGGAGTCTGGCCGCGTCGCGCCCCAGCAGATTAATATTGCAGCGCGACGATGATTTCCTGCCAGAAGGCAGCGGCCAGAACAGGTGTTTCGGCGTCGCCGCCCGCCATGACTGCAAGAATGCAGATGGCGGCTGGGGCGTTCGCGCCTGCCCGGCCACCGATCCCAAACACACACGGCGTCACGTTTAGACGGGCGTACGGGCGGCGCTTCTCGCGTTCCTCATGGGCCGCCGCGGCTCCGTCGCGGCCGACGGCAATGCGCACACTGGCAGGGTCAACGTAGAGGCGAGGTCCAAAACCACTTTTCTGCCATCGTGATTGAATACCACGTCGAGCATGTCGCTCGGCAAGTTGCCGTCATCGGCGTCTTCCAGCATGCCCGCCCGCAATTTATTCGGACGCTGTTCCTTGAGCGCCCTGGGGTCGCCTCCTCCTCCTCGTCCTCCTCCTCCTTCTCCTCCTCCTCCGACCTTCAACATTCAACCTTCCTTTCCTGTCCCCCTTATCTTGCCCCATGATCGGACCAGGAAACACGGGAAGGAGAGGAACGAGAAGAGGAAGGAGAGGGGAGGAAAACAAGGGAGGGCAGGAGGAGGAGTGGGGAGGAGGGGAAAGAAGAGGAGCGGAAACATATGTGAAAGGAGGGATAGGAGGGATCAGAGGCGAGGAGGGGAGGAGGGGAGGAGGCGAAGGAGGCGCAGGATGTGGGGGGGAGAGGAAGAAAGTGAGCATGCAAACTGCTGGCGAACAAGCAAGACGACGCAGGCGGGCAGGCGCGCGCAAGTCTTCTGTCGTGCCGCCCCCATCCGCCTGGGCAGTATTCCACACGGCGCCCCAGCCGGTTGAGATGCCGCAGCCGAGGAGGCACGCCTTGTCGAGCGGCACGTCTCTTCGAACCTTGGATCGGCGGGGCCTCCGTCTCGCCCAAAATGCCGGCCGCTCAGAGGCTGGTCCATCTGGGCCCCGCCTGGGGTTCGTCTGGGGAAGGTCCTCCGAGCCGCGCCCGACCGGTGCGACAAGCACCTGCAGAAGCGCCTCAAAACTAGGAAACAAAGATGCCCTCGCCGTCGCCACCGTCGTCTTCGTCGTCGTCGCTGTCGCTGTCGCTGCCATCGCTCGAGCGGGGTGTCTATCCACGCCTTCGCGAGCGACTGTGCGTGGAGGACGCCGTACTCGGCGAACGAACTCGTGCCCATGAAGTGGTAAATCGGCTTACCCTCGTAGCTGAACCTTCATATTTCTTCCTCCTCCTCAGCCTTCTCCTCAGCACCACCATCTCACGCTCCATATCGCCTCTCCTCATCCTGATCCTCCCTCCCTCCTTCGCCCTCCTGGTCATCGTCCACCTCATCATCACGATCGTTCTCAGAATCAGCGCCGTCGTCGTCGTCCGCAGCCGCATTCGCAGCAGCAGCAGCAGCAACCTCCTCATCGCCATTCCCATTAAGATCCTCAGCATCGCCAGCCGTCAGCAGCAGCATCGCCACCGTCATCATCATCATCATCATCATCATCATCATCAACAACAACAACATCATCACCATCAGTTGCCAAGCTGACCCCCCCCCAAAAGGAGCCGCAACGATTTCAGAATGGGAAAATGTCCAACATGTTGCTGTCCTCGAGCTGGACCGCAAGAAATTATCGTGGAACGCCCGAGCGCCATGGAACGCCCGAGCGCCATCGAATCGCCGCGCGCCGCCTGCCCCCGCCACTGAACCACGCCAGGCGAGCCGCGGAAGCGCGACCAACGCGGCCCCCGAGCCAGGCTGCCACGTGACCGCCATGGAACTCATCGCCGCGATGACGCTTCATTCCGCAATCGTCGGGCATAGCGCCCGCGCGAATTTTGGGCGCGACCAGCCGTCGCAGCGCAGATGGAATCGGCGCGCGCGCAGCCGTCGAAAGGCCAGGTGCTGCCCCAGCCGCGCGGCCGATAGCTTGCGCAGGAGACACACCTCCCAAGCTGATTCACGATGGAATGCGCCGGCGCGGGACCGACGGACCACAAGAAAGGGCCACTTTGGAGACCCCGCGTGAAGAAGAAACGCTCGAGCGCGAGCGCCGCGTGGGGAATTGGCGGGACGCCGGAGGCGGTTGGATCTCGTGCCCGCGCAATTTGAGCAAACTCCGTTTCTGGGGAGTAGCGCTCGTGGGACCCACCGCCTGCGAGGGGGCCGCTGGCGCAGACTCTGCCGCAACCGCGGCGAGGCCCCGGCGCTCTCCCCTGGGGGCCACGGCGCGCGGCTGCGCTGGTGGCGGAAAAGAGGGGCCCGACGGCAAACGTCGGCTTCCAAGCCTCATCGGCCAGCCGCAGGCGCGGCGGCGCAATCGCGAACCCGCCGCGCGAGGCAGCGCATCCCGCCGCGAGGGCATCCTCTCCAACCGAGCGGGGGTCCCCGGGGGAGCCACTGGCTCCCTCCCCGACAACCCCGCCGCCTTTCCGCGGCGCCCTGCTCCCCCTCCCCGTTTGGCGACGATTTTGGACACTTTTTGGGGCCCCGATTTTGCGCACTTTTTTGGCCTGCCTTCCGCGGAGGCACACTTTATTGACCACGATTTTTCTTACAATTAAATCAATCAGAAAAAATCATGTTCAAACTCGTGGGTGGTTTCGTGGGGCCTTGCAAGGGGGCGCGGAATCGTGGCCGAAAATCGCGGGCAAAATCGTGTCCGAAATCGTGGGCAAAATCGTGTCCGAAATCGTGGGCGAAAATCGTGTTGCCGAAATCATGGGCGAAATCGTTTGCGCAGAATCGCGGGCCTGCCCGGTGCGCCGGCATGCCGAGCAGGCGTGCCCGCGCAACATCAGAGACGGTAGAGAAAAGCAATAACAAAAAAAAAGAGGGAGCGGCAGCAGTGGCAGGAAGGCCAGCTGCAGCAGCGGGAGAAGGGAAGAATGGGAGGCAGCAGCAGGAGAGGAGGAGAGGAGTCGTCGAAATTGGCCCGCCCGTTCGTCGCGCGCTCCATAGCGCACTGGACTGCTTCTCGGGGGAAACTCGCCGGCCCAACGGGCCAGAGGCGCGCAAAGATCTCCGGCGACTGCCTCGCAGCAATTCTACTTCGCGCGCGCGGGACGGCCAAGAGGGGCCCCAGACGCAAAGTGCCCTGGCCAGGTCGGGCCAGAGATGGTTCTTCTCCTGGGCGCGGCTTTCAGGCGCCCTGGAGCGATGCAAAAGGGCCCCAAGAGGCGCCCCAGATGGTCCAAGAGGGCTCCGAGTCGTCGAACGATCGGCCCGCGACACCCACGATGGCTTCCAGACGGCCCACGACGCGCACAAGACCCCCGAAGAGGCCACCGCGAGCTGAAACGATACCCGGAAACGCGAGTCGAAACTTAAAAGAAAAATGGTAGCAGAAAGACGAGGCGGAAACAGATCGGGGGCGACACCGCTCGAATGACGCGACGAAGCGAGATTGCGCGCAAGCCGCACGCCGAATGCCCAATATCGGAGCGGGTCGGCGACGCAACAACTTCTGAACAAAGAAAAACAGAACAACTCCGAAAATTAATATTTGTTGCTCTGGAAAAACACAAAATCGTTGCACCAATCCGCTCGGGGGACGCAGCTTCATGGCATCAGCAATGTCATCGTCATCATCAGTATCAGGATCAGTATCATCATCACCATCACCATCACCATCACCATCATCATCGTCATCATCATCATCATCATCATCATCATCATCATCATCGTAATCATCATCATCAGCAGCATCAGCATCAGCTTCAGCAGCATCATCATCATCATCGTCATTATCAAAATCATCACCGTCATCATCATAATCAGCATCATCATCATCATCGTCATCATCATCAGCAGCAACAGCATCACCAGCATCACAGTCGTCGTCGTCGTCAGCGTCAAAGCCAGCGTCAGCGAAATTGGTATCACCAGCACTATCGTAGTATTCAGCCTCATTATCCTCATTGTCGTAATCATCGTCATCATCATCACCATCATCAGCAACATCATCACCAGCATCATCATAATAATATTAACCTTCATATTTATCATCATCATCCTCAGTATCAGCATCATTATCAGCATCACCGTCATCATCATAATCAGCATCAGCATCAGCATCACCATCACCATCACCATCATCATCATCATCATCATCATCATCATCATCATCGTCATCATCATCATACTTAGCATCATCCACCTCCTCCACCTCCACCTCTCATCCTGTTCTTCCCTCATCCTCCTCGACTTGCATCTTCATTCCTCCTCCATCCTCCAGCATTCTCCCGTGATTCCTCTTCCCCCATGGTCCTACTCCAGCTTCTCATTCCTGATCGTTCCCCTCCTCCTCCTCCTCATCCACTGCTCCTCCTCCTTCTCCTCCTCCTCCTCCTCTTCCTCCTCCTCCTCCTCCTCCCCCTTTGACGACGACGGCGACGACCACTTCGACAACGACGACAACGGCGAGCCTGGGCTTTCCGTCGCCCGCCATCACACCCGAGCCGGTGAACTGGCGGACGGACGTGCAGAGATTGATGTCCGGTCTCTTGCAGAACTTGCAGTCGCCACAGTACGCCTCTGGCGTCTCTGCGGGAAGGGGGAACACGGCAGCGACGACGACGACCACGACGAAGACGACAACGATGACGACGACGACGACGACGACGACGACGACGACGACGACGACTACGACGAAGACGACGACGACGGCGGCGGCGGCGACGACGACGACGACGACGGCGCTGACGGCGACGACAACGACGACGACGCGGACGACGTGGACGATGACGACGACGGCGACGGCGGCGACGACAGCGACGACGACGGCGAGGACATCTTCAACTGGCCAGGGTGGACCCTGGGCGGGGCTGTGGAAAAGGCTTCTGAGCAGCGGCGGCCTTAGGAGGAGGGCCAGCTGAGACAACGTCGGCTCTCCCGCCCAGGCAACATCCGCTCGAAGTCCATCCCAGAACCCCGCCTGGGATCCACCTCGGCTCGTTCTTCGAGGCGGATCCAGCAGCAGCGACGAGAAGCCACCCGAGGGTACAGCAGAGGACGAGGCACGGCAGGCAGGGACGCCGCCGTCTCGACCTGGCCCTCCTCCTCTGGACGAGCACTCGGCACAGACCTTCGCTTTCGGAGCTCCGCGCAGATTCCTCGTGGGAGGCCAAAACATATACACCACCACCACCACCTCCCTCCCCCCTTCCTCTCGCTGCACAGGAGAGAGGAGGAATCGACGTGGTGGTGGTGTATATTCTTTGGGCCCCCACCTCGGGTTGATGCTGTAACCCCCTCCCCTGGCGCGCGGACCGCGCCAGGGCTCCAGGGGCGGCGCCAGAGGCGGCGCCAGGGGGGGGGGGGGTCCGGCGCCGACCCAAGAGATCCGCACGGACCCCTGCAAGTTCCTGCTTGCCGATGACACCGAGTTCCAGAAACCCGGCATCCAAAAATGCTGACGCTTCACTTTCACTCCCGCCGCCTTCCGCCGAGCCTCCGCCGGCGAACCCGCTTTCGTTTCACTTCCACCAGCTTCCGAAGGCATTCCGCTGGCTTCCGAAGAGGGCGAGACGCGCCGAAGGCGAAACCCTGCCTGGAGCGCCTCACCCCGATGATGAAAGCCCTGAAGCCACAAACGATAGTAGATCCTGGGGGTGGCGACTTTCAGCTTCCGTCGGATTCCGCCAACACTTCGCTAACGTCCGCCGGCGGCGGCGGTCCCGTTTTACCTCCGCCGACTTCCGCTGGCCCTCCGCTGGCCTTCCGCCGAGCAACAGAAGGCGCCATCTCGATCCCTCGAAGGTTGGGCCCGCGTTCCCAGAGATCCGACGTTCTGTTTTTGTTCATTGCGAGGTCCCCAGAAATCTCGGCCCCTTTCCTTGGACAGGTGTTCCACACCAAGCCGTTTTCTGGCGGTCCCGGGGCCCGGCGAGGGCCCCAAGAGGCCGAGAACAGCGAACAAAAATCCGTCTTGATTGTTTCAACACGTTGGAGGTCTGGGTTGGAGCGCGTCACATGACGGACTTCCCCGAGCGAGGTTCTCTTGACCCTTGCGGCTGCACACACGGGTGCGCTTCTTGACCGGATGGCGGGGATCGGTCGTGGCCGCGAGCCCGCACTTAACACAAGAACAGAGATTATTGAGGTCCTGGGCGCGCATACAAGGGCTGGGATGCACAACGCCCGACCCAATCCACACAGCCCAAGGGGTAGGGGGCGCTGGGGGCGAAAGTGGCAAGGCGCGAAACACACACAGGCGCAACCCAGCGCCACCCACATGCATGCTGTTGCAGGGTGGTTGCAGAAGCAGCTGCTCCTCCAGGGAGGCCAGCCTCTCTGAAGCCTGCATGTCCTCATTCGTTATGTCTTGCCCTCTTGGTATTGCATTGATCAGGATGTTGTCTATCATTATATCTACATCTTCCTTGATGCTCCACAGCCAGCTGAGACACAGACTTGCTCAAGCGTTTCGGGGCGTTTGGCTGGGTTTCTCTTTTGCCGGCGGGGAGGCGCGCCATCTCACGGCTTGCCTCTCTGTCTACACTTCGGTGCTGGAGGAGATCGAGGTCATTCACAGTGCCGTCCATCCCTTCTCGCGTTGACTACCTCCCAATGCCGCGATGTTGCTGGCTTGCCTAGTGTTCGCGTCCGCACGGCCACTCAGCCAGCCAGCTCCGCTGCCGGCAGCAAGGCACAGCACACTGGAGCCGCCTGGCCGCTCTGTCAACATTTCGATACAGTGGGAGGTCGAGGCCAGAAGTCGAATGGAGGTGGACGGATGACCGTCGCCCTGATCCGCTGCTGTTGCCTGCCTGGCACGGGTTTTCTCGCTCCTCTCTTGCCTCCATCATGTCACGTATCCCTTCTGGCGTTGCCGACCTCCCGGTGCCGCGATGTCGTCTGCCTGTCTCGTGCCCGCGTTCGCGCGTGCTGCGTGACGCTTCGGGCCCCTGAGGCCCAATAGCATGCCCAAAAAACGTCCTCGCCCCCCTCCTCCTGGGCGCCCAGCCCGAGGCCCGGCGCCCTTCTGGGCCCTCGCCCTCCTCGGGCGCCCCCCGCGATGAGGACTGTGGGCCTCCCCGGCGGGGGTGGGCTCGAAAGCCCGGGGCACCGGAGCGGTCAGGATGTCAGGGCCCTGCAGGAAGAGGCAGGAGGGAGAGGGAGGGCAGGAAGGAGGCAGGGGGCAGGAGGGCAGGAGGGAGGGGGAGAGGGGAGGCAATGGGGGAGGAGGGGGGGTGGGAGGAGGGAGGAGGGAGGGCGGGACGAGGGAGTGCCGAGTGAGAGAGCAAGGGGGCGGGGGAGGCAGAGAGCGGAGGGAGGGCGATCCTCGAACCTCGATCAGGTCGGACAAAGGAAGGGCCAGGAAGGCTCTGCAAGTAGGGCCTCCTCCTCCTCCTCCTCCTCCTCCTCCTCCTCCTGTGGAGCGCCCATGTGGGACCCCGATACCTGTGAGATGGATGCCAAAAAGGGGGCGGTGCCGCAATGCGGGCGCTTGCACTGGCGCATTGCACTGGCCCCGGTCGGGGGGGTAGCGAATCAGCTCATGCGGCCAGTTTTCCCAGCGCCTCCTGGCGCCAGAGGCACCAACGCATCGAGGAAGGTGCTTGGCGGCGAGGCCGAAACCGGCGGCACACAGCAGCTTTCGCACCCCCCTTTCCCAGTCCCCCCCCCCTCTTGTCCGCCACGAGAGGAGGACTGAGGCATCGGGTGCGCCGAAAAGGGGGGGGCAGGATGAGGGAAGTTCGCGCTTCATGACCAGAGGCATGTGCGCGGACGAGGAGGGAGCCACTGAAAGATGAAGAGGCCTGAACATCTGTATTCTTGACTGGTATCCGCCATGATACTCACACACACACACCTAATCCGCATCACCCTCGTCGACGCCTGGTGGCTTTCGGGTCATGCCTCAAACGGCCGTTTCGGGATGAATTGGGACAACCACGGAAAGCCCCCGACGAGGCGCAGTCCCTGGAAAGCATCCCGCGGCGAGAAAGCCCAGCATAATCAAAGAAAGCCTCCTCAAAGGGCCAACGGACACGTCCTGACCTCCCTCGTCGGCGCCCACGGAAGCATGCCTGGTAGCACGGGATGACGTGGTCGCCGGGCTTGAAGCCCTCCACACCTTCGCCTACGCTCTCGACGATGCCAGAGGCCTCGTGGCCTGCCACCCTCCACGTGCCCTCTCGCTCCACCTCCCATTCCTCCCGGTCCTCCTCGTTCCATTCCCCTTCCTCCTTCCCTGCTCCTCTCCTCGCTCGCTCGCCCGCGAACCCAATGGAAAATAGGCTCGAAGCCTAAACTGGCAGGAAAAAGAGAAAAGCGAAGAAAGTACAAATACCCCGTGCACGTGCAAGGAGAGGGGGAAGGAAGAGAGAGAGAGAGAGAGGCGTTCCTCCCCTCCTCCTCCTCCTCTTCCTCCTCCTCCTCCTCCCCTGCCCTCATCCTCCTCGTCCTCCTCTATTCATTCTCCTTATGAATACATCCTCCCTGTCGCACACCCACACGTGTCAGAAGGGCGGGTAAGCCGTTTCGCCTGAGAGTTCCTCATCATCTCTGATCCTCTGAAACACAAAAATTGCAGCAGCTTGCAGGATAGAAGGCGGCTATTTTCTGAGTGTAACTCTCACCCTGGCGCCTCGCACATTTGTCTCAATATGTTGTCCCAGCTTCAAGGATGGAGGGAAGGCCGTTTTCACAAAGTAGCTCTCGCTGCAGCGCCGCGCACATTCGTCTGAAAAGTGTGCAGCAACTCAATAAATCGAGGACGGCCCGCTGTCAAAAGCTTGTAACAGCTTCAAGGATAGAGGGCAGTCCTTTTCAAAATGCGTCTCCGCCCTCAGCGCCGCGTACAGTCACCTCAAAAAGTCGGAGGGCCGAAGTCCCATGAATGGTGCTCTGCCACGACTCACGACTGTCAGGACTCAGCATTCAAGTTGATTCGCGGCGTTCGAGTCCCAGGAATCTTTCATTCTGGTACGATTTGCGACTGTCAGGACGCGACAGTCACGCTGATTTGCGGCGCTGAACTCCAACGAATGGTGTTCTAGCAAGGTTCCGGATTCTCAGACGGTTGTCATTCAATGGGGCACTACTTCCCGGAATAGATTGAAATTATTGTAGAAACATATGAAGAAGGAACTTGGAGTGAGGGTTTATAGCAATATCGTTGATGCGCCTTCGCTTTCCACCGGAGCCTCCTCCTCCTCCTTCACATTATCCTCCTCCTCCTTCTCCTTCTCCTTCTCTACCTCCTCCTCCTGCTCCTCTGTTAACTATATGTGCCACCTTGACTGGAGGGCCACGCCCGATGGCAACACCCCAGCGGGCCACGTCCCAGCCACGGCTTCTTCTTCCTCCTCCTCCTCCTCCTCCTCCTGCTCCTCCTCTTGCCAAATCACATCCCCCATCCCCCTCCCAGGATGCACGGGAACAGGCCCTCGGGGTCAAGGCCGTCTAACGTGTATGCGTCCGTGTGACAGAGGGCCACGTAGCTGGTCTTGATCCGGACCTCGCCCTTCTGCGGTGGCCCGACCTGGACGATGTGTCTTGCGTGTGCGTGTCCTTCTCCTCCTCCTCCTCATCCAACCCCTCCTCCTCGTCGTTCTCCTCCTCTTCCTCCACCTCCTCCTCTACATCCTCCTCCTCCTCCTCCTCCTCCTCCACCCCCTCCTCCTCGTCGTTCTCCTCCTCCTCATCCTCCTCCTCCTCCACCTCCTCCTCTACATCCTCCTCCTCCTCGTGCTCCTCGTCCTCCTAATCCTCTTCCTCCTCCAACCCCTCCACCTTCTGCTGCTCCTCCTCCTCCTCCTCCTCCTCCTCCTCCTCCTCCCCTCCATATCATGAGCATCATCATCATCATCATCATCATCATCATCATCATCATCATCATCAGCATATTCACCATCATCAGTATCTTCAGCAGCATCGTCAGCATCATCATCATCAGCATCATCACCATCACCATCATAATCATCACACTCATCATCATCATCATTATCATCATCATCATCATCACCATCAGTCTCAGCAGCATCATCATCACCATCAGCATAACCATCAACATAAGCAGCATCATCATCACCATCACCATCACCATCACCATCACAACCACCATCCTCATCATCAGCATTATCATCAGCATCATCATCATCATAAGCAGCATCATAACAGTCAGCCTCATCAGCATCAGCTTCATCATCGGCATAGTCATCAACATATGCATCATCAGCGTCACCATCACCATCGCCATCACCATCATCATCAGCAGCAGCATCATCAGCAGCATCAGCATACTCATCAACATCACCATCAGCATCATCAGCATCAGCTTCTTCATCAGCATAACAATCATCATAAGCATCATCAACATCATCATCACCATCACCATCACCATCACCATCACCATCACCATCACCATCACCATCACCATCACCATCATCATCATCATCATCATCATCATTATCGTCATCATCATCATCATCATCATCAGTTTCATCATCATCATCATCATCACCATCATCATCATCATCATCATCATCATCATCAACATCATCATCACCATCAACATCATCATCGTTATCACTCTCCTCAGCCTCCCCCTCCTGTTCCTCTTCCCCCCCTCCACCTCCTCCTGCTCCTGCTCCTCAGCACCCCCTCCTCCTCGTCCAGGTCGAGGGCCCCACTTTGACGAGGAGGCAGAGGACGAGGCGGAAGAGAAGAGCGCTGGAGAAATGGGGCAAGAGAAAGGAGGGGGAGGCGCGGGAACGAAGAGGTGGGAAGCACCTAGCAGCTCGGAGAGCGGGTGGGAGGGAAAGGAAGAGGGCAACCGCACGCCTGGACCTGGTGGACACCTGATCTACAGTGGGTCAGGTGCCAGGGCCGCGGATGAAGGGAGGGAGGAGGGGGCCCGAGACTCCAATGACTCCGCCGAGAAAGCGAACGAGCCATGACTGGTTGAAATCGGAAAAGACGGCTACACAGAGCCACGTAGGATGTGTCACGGCGTGTCACGGCGCAGGGGGGTCCTAGCTCACAGGCTTACGGACCGTGGATCGAAACCGACCAGAAACCCAGGAGGAGGGGATGGAGAAGAGGCGTGAGAAGGGGGGGGGGCGCAAGCCAGGCGCGCTCGCGCCACCTCTGACGGCCTTCCCATCCCTCCCATCCCTGTCGATTGCGTTGGCTGCTCTCTATTCGCAAGGCTGGGTGCGACCTTATCCCATGCGAGTCGAGAGCTGGTGGGCGTGAAGGAGGCGGAGACGCCAGCGCCACGGCGAGAGCGACCCTCTGTTAGACGAGGGCCAGATGGAGGTTCTTCATTGTGGCACACGCTGCAGCTGGAGCATTACTTTTGCTGGTGCAGGACGACGGCCAGCGGTGCGGCGGCAGCGCCGATCCGTTGGGCAGATGCTCTGTGAAGACCATGACACGTGTCGCATGCTGAAGCGGGAGCAGCAGTGTCGCCGATGCAGTGGTACGGCCACAGGTGCAGCGAGGTCGCTGTCGCCCTGGGCGGAGGCTCGGCAGAAGCCCGCACGCGGCAGAGCCTTCCGCGGGAGCCCCACGTCCACTGACGCAGAGTACGGCCAGCGCGAAGGCGAGAGCGTCATTCGGCTGGACGGAAATAATCTGGATATCCATGAATTGGGCAAACCCCTTCCCCCAGCTGCAAAGCAAGGCCGGAGGGAGAACCCGCTGCCCCTCAAGGGGGCGGTCCAGCACCACGGGCAGGGGAGGCGAAGCACCAGGCGAATGCAAAAACATCGCCGGAGCGGTGCAGAACGCCTGCTCAACAGGCAAGCGTGGCCGAAGCACCGTCGATCGAGGTCGACCGTGGGGCGAAGAGACCAAAAACAAGCAATGATCATGGACTCGGGAGGAGGGAGAAAGGAGGAGGAGAGGAAGGAGGAGGGAGGAGGAGTCGAATAAGACAACATGCTGCAATGCATGGAACATCGAATGTTGGGCGCATGCATTCGCCAACTATACATGCTAAGTCTCATGGTGGCCTGGTGGGCACTGCGGCGCCGGGCAGACGCGACGCTGCACCGCAGCGGCTGATAAGGGTGGGCCTGGGCGGCCAAAATTGCACAGGGTCGGCCAGCAGCGGCCGCAGGCACCTTCGCGCAATGCCCGTGCAGGCAGTAGGGACTAGGCTACCAGATCGGACAAGGGGGATGGGAAAGAGGAGGGAAGGAGAGGAAGCGGGTGCACGCGCCGAACGTCGCGGCCGATCCGCATGGCCTCCAGGCAGCGTGGACAAGCTGACACACCAGTTCGAAGTCGAAATCCTTGAGTGCCCTACCCGCGCTGTGCCGATTACGAGCTCTCCGCAGTCTAGATTTGAAACTCCCAGTGGCTGAATTCGGGGAGGAGCGAGGACGAGATAGGCAGAGGAAGCAGAAAGCCGGCCTACCCCAGCAGGGTTAGCCGGCGTTCGGCATCCGGGAGGAAAGGGCGGGAGGAAAGAGACGAGGGAGAAGGGCAGCTCGAATCAGCTGCTCCGTGCGCCGTGCCCCAGACTCCATCGGCCACGCGGCCGGGGCGTGTGTGGCGGCATCAGGGATCTAGGACTCAGCACGCACGTGCGTGGCGGCATCCAGCGAACACATGCACAGTTCGACTCAGGCCGAGTCCAGGGCAAACCCACTCCACGAGTCCATCGGCAACGTGGCCGGGACAGGGGCCTATCCCCAACGGTGTTTGGTCGCACTGTTCCGGGGTCCACACAGACAAGACACAAACAGTCAGAAATCCGACTTTAGCTATTTGACCACATGCGTCTTGCACATATTCGTAACGCAACAAAATTATCACGAATTTCGGCTCTCAAACGCGTACTCAAATCACTATGATCACTCAGAACTGTGATGTGCCATCCTCGTTGCACAGGACAGGCGGCGCAATGATCGGAAACTTTGTCAAGATTGCAGCGCCCTGCGGCGATTTAAACGGTCGCCGCTGGGCGGACCAGAAGGCGCGAAAGTGGACAACGTGGTTGCCAAAAAGCACCCGTCCGAGAAGAGTGAACACCATGCGCCCGCCTATCCTGAAACAGATGGCGCGATTTATTCTCTCCGACCGGCACATGCCGCCCAAAATACGCTATAGCCCCGGGCTCGGGTAGAAAGGGGGCAGGAGGAAGAGGAGGGGGGGAGGAAGAAGGAGGAGGAACAGGTGAGGCGTCGATGCCAGTCGGCTGTTGGGGCTCTGGCCACACTCGAATATGGCAGAGGTGCGCGGCCCCCGCGGAGGTGCAACTGCGCGCAGCACTCCGCGCTGCGCGGCACGGGACGTGTACACACGGCGGGAGGAGGGAGGCGAGGGAGGAGGGAGGACGGACAGGATGAGGGAGGGGAGGGAGGAACAAACAAAAACACGGTGACGTTGTAGGGGAAGAGGCGGGGAAGGGTGCCTCACTTCATGAATCCTGGGCCCATCGCCAGTCCACGGCGGCGTCGTACGCTACTGCGGCCGCCGCGTTGCCGCGCACGGCCTCACGGCAGGATTGGCGGAGAGCCTCCTCTGCCGCGCCGCGGCGGACCTGCCTGCGTCGGCAGAGGCAGCGCGTGCGATATGCAACGCGCAGCCGGAGAGGCCACCCGCGCCGTGTGGCCCGCCGGCGCGCTGGTCCGCAGGTCCCAGCCGAGGAAGGCCGCGAACCGCGCCTCCAGCGTCGCCGGGCGAGGCAGCCCGAGCAGCCGGTCGGCCACTGCATGCAGCCGCGCGCATTGCGCGCAATGCTCCACCGAGTCGGGCGCGTCAGGCGAGCAGATGAACATGCAGCCTGGGAGACCATGCCGGGCCATGCCAGCCCTGGGTCCGTCGAAACGTCGCCCAGCCGTTTCACAGGGGTCTCCACACTGCTGCCCAGACCCTGGGCGGCACTTTGTTCCTCAGGGCCGACAGGAAGACGCATCGTGCAGCGGGAGCATCCCTATTGAAAGGCCAGGAACGTTCTTGTTCAACAAAGCCATATCGAGAGCAAACTCTGGACACCCGTGGAAAACACGGCGCACGAATATAGACAGCATCAGGGGCGAGATGAGAGTAGCACTCATATCGTGTAAGCGTGGAGGAGGGATGCGGGAGGGGGCAGGTCGGTCGGTCGGACTCGGTATTGAGTCTGCGCGCCGTCTTGCTCGAGGCTCTCACCCCGGAGGCCAAGGTGGGGTACACATTTCATTATTTCGACCGCCGCCCTTCCCAGCGGAAGGAGACCCAGCCCTGAGTCCCAGGCGGTAAAAAAGGGCAACGAGAAGGGAGCAGAAAAATAAGCCAGCCTTCACCTTGACAATCTCCAGCGGCTTCTTCGGCTCGAACGCCACCGCCGCAAGGCACTCGATCTCTTTGCCAGCAGAGTCGAAGGTCTCGGCTGGCCCGGAATACACAGAGGCAGAGGGCAGCATGCCTGGAGGCGGGGGGGGGGAAGGAGGGAGGATGCAGAGCAGGAGTGGAGGAGTGATGATGATGGCGGTGATGGTGATGATGTTGCATTTGATGGCTATGTTGGTGAAGGTGATGGTGATGGTGATGGTGATGGTGATGCTAGTCTTGATGATGGTCACGGTGATGGTGGTGATACTGGTGACGATGGTGGTGACAGTGATTGTGGTAGTGACGGTGATGATGATGATGCTGATGATGATGATGCTGATGGTGATGAGGAGGAGGAGAGAAAGGAGGAGATGGAGGAAGCGCCCATCATGGAGGCAATGATCCCAACGTGGCCCGTGAGCGGCGAAGACCAAGTGCCCGCGAGCCTGCCCTTGGCGGAATCGCGCCTTCAATCACCAGAGGCACGCTCATCAGAGCCCTCTAGCCGTGGCGCTGCTCTGATCTCACAACGGAGGGAATGCAGCTCTGGAGCGGAAAAGGAAGACGAACAAGAGGTGGAAGGCCAGAGGAGGACGAGACCAAGATCCAGATGACCTCGCAACGGAGGGGAACTCAGTTCGACGGCGAAAAAGGAAGACGAGGAGGAGGTTGAGGCCAGAGAAGGGTGAGGCCCAATATCATTATCCCCGCTGTTCTGGCCGCCTGCGTCTGGGCACCAGCGTAGCATTCCGGTGAGGTAGGAGGCGTGGTACTTCAGGTGGTCCTGGGCGAAGGCGGGAATGAAGATAAGGAGGAGGAGGAGGAGGAGGAGGAGGAGGAGGAGGAGGAGAAACGGGATAAAGGGGGGGGATGCCCTCATCCCCATCCTCCCTCCCTTCTCCGTCCTTTCATTTCCCTCCTCTCGGCTGCCTCCCACTTCTCCCCTCCTCCTAATATTCCTCCTCGGTTGTCCCCCTCCTCCAAAGCAAAAATGAGTCGGTCCTGGACGAAGGTGGAGATGAAGTAGTACGAGTGGTCATACCCCTCCTGCATTCGGAGCATCAAATTGATGCCCTTTTCGTCGCAGACCTTCTGCAGGTTCTCTGGCTTGAGCTGCTCTACTAAGAAATTGTCGCTCGTTCCCTGGTCCACCAGCAGGCGGACTGGCGGCCCAGAATAATTCTTGAGAAGCTCAACGGTGTCGTATGCCTTCCAAGTCGCCTCGTGAAGGAAGCGGGGGAGGAGGAAGGAGGAAAAATACGAGGAGGAAAAGGACAAGAAGGACAGAGGATGATACGGAGAAGGAGATGGAGGAGAAGGAGGACGAGGAATAGGAAGAGCCTAAGAAAGGTGAGAAGGGAAGAGGAGGAGGAGGAGGAGGAGGAGGAGGAGGAGGAGGAGGAGGAGGAGGGGGAGGAGGAGGAGGAGAGATATGGGGAGGGATGGGGAGGGGACACGACCAGGAGGAGAGAGCAGGACGCAGGCCAAGGGCAGGCAGGGCGAAACAAAATATGAATGAGGAGGAGGGGGGGGGGAGTCCAGGGACCCCGCCCCTCCCCCCACCCCCCCGAGAAAGAGAGAGGGAGACAGAGAGAGATCGAGAGAGAGAAGAGAGAGAAATGCACGAAAACCCTCAAACGTGCGAAGTCCTTCAAAAACGGTCATCCTCCGTCCCTCCTCCTAACCTAGCCAAGACAAGCGACAGCGCCCCTCAGCCCCTTCTTATCCCTCCTTTTCCCTTCCTCAGTTTCCCCCGTATCCCGACGGGGCCTCCTCCTGTCTATTCCCTTCCTCCCCTCCCCTATCCAGCCTTCTCTCCTGCTCCTCGCCCCGCCCCCCCCCCTTGTCCCGCTTCGTCCCGTCCTCGCCCTGTCGCCCCGCCTTCACCCGAGGCCTGCTACCTTCGACCACCTTTCTGCCCCACCCCTGGCCCCCGGAGAAGAGGAGGATGAGGATGAGGAGGAGGAGGAGGAGGAGGCACAGCGTTCCCCAGGATGTCTGTCAGCTTACGCCCCGCTTCGCAGCTCGACGACTCTCCGCCTTAACATGCCAGCATCGAGGAAAAAGGACTGGCGGTGACGCAACGGAAGTCGGATCGCGATGCGGGCTGGGGCCTGCAGCGCCGCGGCCTCCTCGAGGGTCAGGGGATGACCTGCCCTCCCTGCGCGGGCCGCAGCAAGACGACATAGATGATACATAGCGATGACAAAGACAAAATCACCTCTGAGACCGAGCCGAACGAGGATACACGAAGGAAGATCGGAGCGGAGAACGATGGCGGCGTGAAAGTGGAGACGGCGGCAGTGGCAAAGGTAGTGGGTCGCCGTCCCTAGGACATCGCAACCGAAAATGCATTGCTGCAGGCGCTGCATACGGCATCCTGTGATCCAGGCGCCGAGCCAGGCGCGCAACATGATGGGAGGCCACGACGGGGGCAAATCCCGCAGGCGCTCTCGAAGGAATTCCCAGTCCCCCCCCCCCCCGCCAAGAGTCGGAGCGAACCACGCGCGCACTCGTCGTTCCAGAAGGCCCTCGAGAGAGAGGGAGAACACTGCTGCCTGCAGCTCCGCCGCGAAAATCCGTTGCCACTTGGGCCTGGGGATCGTAGAACCTTCAAGGAACCGCCGAACCGCCCTCCCGCCGCCCACACACAGCCTGCGATCCCCAGGAAATCCCTTCGCAGCGGCTTCGAGGTAAAGGACAAGAGGCGGGGAACGCCAGAAGGCAGGGGCGAGGAGGGGCGACTGCCAGAGCGACATGGGGCAATGCTCGACAAGACCGTCCCGAAGCATGCGGAGAGTATGGGGGCGAGTGCGGGAGCGTGACAAGAGCGGTACGCATGGCAGCGGCGGCAGCAGTGATGTAGAGCGACCGCACTCGTGGGCCGCCCCAAGTGCCGAGATTAAACCAATCGGAGTAACGGAGTGCCGACATCGGCCACTTGAAGACTTGGGCCAGAAACTGCCGCTCGATGTTGGCGACCTCCCAAGGGATCGGGACCAACTGCAGAACATCTGATGGGACACTGAGCGCCCGCTGGCTGTAAAGAGATACCCCCGTCGAGAGATCCTGCCCCACATCCGCGATCGCCCTAGTCCTGGCGGCCATCTTGTTGAGAGGAGCACGAAGGTTGCGCAGAGAGTCGACCCCAGGACCAGGCCAAAACCCCAAGTACAGAACCCCTGGGGCAATTTCGAATTCCCCCCAGCAGGCCGAGCTCGGTGGGTTGGTGGCTTCGGGACGGGCGCGGGTGCATTCGCGGAGGAGCCGTCGAAAGTCGCTGGCGAGACTATCGGAGAGGGCAGCACTAAGCGGGACGACACGGCATTTCTCGGCTTTAAGAGTGAGCCCCGCAAGATGTCCAGCATTACGGAAGATGCGGGCAGTCTCACGATAGCCTTTCCGAAATGAAAGAACGGCGCCGATGTCATCTGCACAAGCCCGAATCTGGCCATGACCTGGTCTCTGCACACTACGAAACACGTCCCAGAGAAAGCTATCAATCGCAATGGCAAAAAGGCTGCCGCTGAGAGGACAGCCTTGAAGCACGCCAGAGATCATGAAGAAGAGAGGGAGAAGGAGACCGCGGACAGCGAAGAGACAGGGATTGAGATGATAGAAGCCTTGAACCGCGAGCGAGCACCCGCGAGGGAGTTTGACCTGCCGCAGCGCACTCATCAGCCAGGGTTGGCTGACCGATGGAAAGGCTTGGGCAAAGCCGAATGCCACAATGGCCCCTTCTGGTAGCCCTCGTGCACTGATGAGTCTGGCGTGAGCATCGAGCTCGTGTGCGTTTGAAACGAAGTTGCGGCCTCGAATGAAGCCTCGCTGCACGGGGGCGCCAATCTTTTTCACCACATCCGACAGACCCGAGTTGGCGACCCCAGCAACGATCTTGTTGCTCGTTTTTTTTTCTTTTTCAAACCGATGGGGCGGGTGTCCTTCCCATGGCGAACAACCCCTCCAGAGCGCTCATCATCGCCATCGAGGACCCCCTTCGGACTGAAAACCTGCAGACAAGCATAAAAGTCGAGATGCATACGTTGGCCGCTCGCCAGCCAGTGGAACGCGTTTTAAAAGGGCCTAATGGCCTTGCCCGAATCCCCAGGCGGCATGCGCAAGCCCATCAGGGCCAGGTTCCGCGCGCGAAACACGCCGAATAAAACGTCGGATCGAGGCGAGCGAGGGAGGGCAGAGTTGGGAAAAGTCCTGCTCCAAACTTCGAGAGATAGCGCTGACCCCAGCGCGGGACTTCCTGCTGCTTTTCAAAGATCGGGCTCCAGTAGGCCCTGAGGGCCGCAATCTGGCCCTCGGCAGAGGCATGAACAGTCGAGGCAGCCCCGTCCAAACCGCCCTCAACCACTCCCGCCAAGCACCTCCTCCGATTAAATGGGGGCCAGATCTGGGCACGGCGTCTTAAGGCTCTCGCTTGGGAACGGAGACGAGCTTGGCGTCCTTGCGCCCTAGATGCCCCTTCAGCCCGCTGGAACCGTTCGGTTTCGGCCTGGGCCCCCTGGAGCTGCAAATCGGAATGCGCACGGGCAAAGGCATCGGGGGAGGTGAGGGCGACAGACGAGGACGACGGGTCCACAGAGAAGAAGGAACGGAGCCACGGATGCCTTTGCCAGAGGATGTTACCCAAGCGAAAATCCTGACGCCAAACAGCCCGAGCAAGAGAGCGCAGGAGCATGGAGCGGCTCTCACGAATCCTTGGGCGGTCACGCAGCTGCAGATCGCGGACAGCCCGCGCAGCAGCCTGCCGGCAGCGAGTCGCCAACTCAAGCTCCGTCGGCGCCGAGAGGTGGAGGTCCGCCGCAGAGGAGCATGCGAACGCGTCGAACTCGCCGATGCCAGCAATCTTCTCGTACTCCACAAGGATCGGCATGTGGAGGGGATCGCTGAAGATGCTGCGAGGGATCCTCCGAGAGCGGGGCTCGCCATTGGACTCCTAACGCCGCGATTGCCATGAGACCTCCAGCGGGACGATGTCTGAGAGGAGCGCGTCGTGGTACTCTTGAGGTTCACCGCGGTGCCGAGCGCATTGCCAGAGCTGGCAGAGAAGGAGGCGTCGCCGTGAAGCACCTGTCAAAGCGGGGGCCCGCGCGCGTGCCCACGTGGAAGTGGCTGTGGCCAGGTGCAACGAGCTCCGTGAGGCGCCTAAAGATCCTCGCCCATCTCGAGCGCCCAGCGTGGGACTGGCGCCCAGCGGAGGCGCGCGCCGCGGCTGAGCCAGCGGGGCCAGGGGCGGGGCGACGCAGGCGACCGCGGACGTAGACCAGCTCCGCAGTGGAGTAGTCGACCTCCTCGTCGGCAAGGTTGAACGCCGATCATGAGGATGCTGAACTTCAGGGGGTCGTGGCGAACCTCCTCCAGCTGGGGCGAAAGCGCTTGCCAGGTGGCGGCGAAGTCCTTCGCTTCAAGATCGTGTTTGTGGACGTTCCAGTGGTGCCAGCAGAAACCATAGCGCATGTGGACGAGCCTCAGGCAAAGCACCCCCCCCCCACCGCGATCTCGAGGGGCGCGACCTGGATGTCTGTCATGAGGGAAGAGGGGATGAGAGTGCACGCGCCACCACGTCCAGCAGAGCCAAAGACCGCGACCCCACCGCGAAGACGTGAGAGGAGTTCCTCAACAGCAGCGGGGGGACCATGAACTTCTTGTAGGGCCGTGATGGAGGAGGGCGAGAGGAGGGGGCGCACGATGTCGGCCTTGCGGGCCACGACGGAGGACTGGTGATGAAGTAGAGCACGGCAGTTCCAGCTGTTGAAGATCAGCTGGTCGGAGTTGCAGAACGCGTCACCCACTCCACTCAATTTTCTTGGGCAAGAAGAGCTCATTGGCAAGCCTGTCCATATCAGCCCGAGCCAAACGGAGATCAGATAAGGCGCCCCATATTCCATTGCACCTTTGCGGGCGCGGACGGGTCGACGATGACGCGGGCGAGGACCTCCCAGTCGATGGACAGCGTGCCCGCGTCCTTGTCCACGAAGACCCTTTTCCCAGTGAGGTCCTGGAGCTTGTCGCGCAGCCTCTTGGTGCAGCGCCCCCTGGAGATCTCGAATATGTTGCGATCGATGCCGACGTAGATCGGGACGCGCCGCCCACCAGGCATCGGGGCGGAGAATTGCCGCCAGACGCCGTGGGCGTCCCGAAGGAGTGCATGAGCCTGACGAACCCGCGCAGCACACGTGGTCGCGAGACCCTTGAAGCGAATGATGAACCTGCGGCCCAGCTCGTCGCCCTCGAGCTCAAAGTCTTTGCCCATTTCGTAGTTGGCATCCTGCAACCAGCTAGCCAGCGAGTCCACGACCAAATTCTTGCTAACATCCTCCTTCGCCGTGATGACGAAGATGCCAGGGTCGGCGGCGCGCTGCCACTCTGCGGTCTGAGCAATGAGCTCGCGAGGGGCGGCGCGGGCGAGGTCCAGCACCTGCTCCAGCTTGGCGAAGTGCTCCGTGAGGGAGGAGTGCGCGGACTCGGCAGCGCCCAAACGCTTTTCCATCTCGACCATGCGGAGCTCCTGGGCTCTGAACCTCGCTTGCATCGCTGAGTCCAGCTGGGCGACGAGGGGCTGCACCACGTTTGAGATGGTTCGCGGGAGCTCAGAGCGGACCATATTGGCGATGGACTCGACGGAGGCGCGAGACATCTCCGCAATGATGTCGGACTTGAAGCGCTCGAGCATCTCGGACATGCCAGGGATAGCGTCCGCCAGTGCGGCAGCCTTGCCAGGGGCCACTCCAGTAACTGAGGCGTCACCAGGAGCATGTGGAGGAGGGGCACCAGAGCGACCAGGGGAGCGGCGGAGGTGATCAGCCAGAGGATCAGCGCCAGGTGGCCAGCGCGCAGTGCGGCCAGGCTCGAGAGGCGGCGTGGGGAGACCCACGATCGGCGTCCCAGGGGCCCGCAGACCAGCATCATATTCAGGAAGGGCGCCAGGGCGATGCGCCTTAGCCGGCTCGGCGGCGGCCTGCTCGTTGTTCGGGAAAGAGGGGTACGGGTCCAGCATGTCGGCGCCTTCCCGAGACATCGGTCCGCAGAGGGCCTCACCACGGGCTGTGCTGCGACCGGCGCTCCATGAGCGCGGGAGGCTGGCGGAGCCTGAAGACGGGGGCCGATGGCCATCGCGACGAACACGGCGAGCAGCACCAGCCGAGGGAGATGCCGACGAAGAGGAAGACATGTCCGAGCCATCCGAGCGCAGCACCTGCCTGTGAACATTATTGTCCTTGCGGCGGCCGCTGTCCATGGGAGGGAACTCTGGGCGATCAGGCAGGCAGGAACGGGAAAAGCCTCCGTTTACCCGCCAGCCCAAGCGCGGATCGGTGACAAACTCTGCCAGGCCCCAAGGGTCTTGCCCGCCGCGGACTAGCGGTATCCGCTTGTTCCACTGAGGAACATGGGACCTTGAGCCAAGATGGCTACGGAGGAGGAGGAGGAGGAGGAGGAGGAGAAGCAAGAGGAGGGAGAGGAGGAGGAAGAGGAGGAGGAGGAGGAAGAGGAGGAGTTGTAGGGGGGAATGAGGAGGAGGAGGAGGAGGAGGAGGAGGAGGAGGAGGAGGAGGAGGAGGAAGAGGAGGAGGAGGAGGAGGAGGGGGAGGAGGGAAGGAAGTGAGGGAGGAAACGGGAGGAGGGAGGAGGAGGAGGAGAAAGGGAGGCATCCGAGGATGAGGAATCTGAGGGAAAGGAGGAGGATTATGATGAGGATGATGAGGAGGAGGAGGGGTAGGAAAAGGAGGAGCAGGAGCAAGGAGGAGTACGAACAGGATGGGTCCTCGACCCTTGATCCATATGGGGCTCACTGTCAGCCCGTCACAATGCACAACACGAAACGCACCATGCGCAACGCAATAGCGCCTGCATCGGCGTGCCCTGACACGCGGGGTGGTCGAGCGTACCGATGTCTGCGAGGCGCTGTCTCCAAAGAGATCTGTGCAAAGCTGCTGTCGCAGACTTCTTGCGCCCAGCTGGAGGCACACCTTCGTTTGCCAGCTGTTTGCAACCGAAGATGATGGCCGTCCTCTGCTGTACTCCACTGCTGCGTTCCAAGAGCGCGTCGTAGTGGCTGGATGCAGTAGCGGCGCGAGCCCAGCAATCGGCATGACAGTGAGCCCGCGGAGTACGCCTTAAGCTCACGTGTAGCCATACGCTGTTCCACGCCCTGGGGATGCCAGTAGGCCCTCTTCAGCTATGCCGTAGGCGGTGCAGTAGAAGCGCTCTCTATGTTGCCCATGAATGTGGCAGACTGCGTGCGTAACATGTCCGCCTGCTGGGGGGATGACCTGGTAGCACACGGGCTGCATGATGTAGTCTGGCGGGTCGTCCAATGTCAGGTCGCTGGTGTCAACGATCTGCCGCCAGAGGTCGCCCATGGACCTGGTTTCGACCATCGCGTTGCAGGGAACGGCTGTAGTCGTCACCTGTCATGGGGTTCACCAGTGGCGGCGGTATGTCTTCGGCAATGTCCATGAGGTCCTGGTCCGCGAGTGCGAGCGGGTCCTCGTTCGGCAGGTCGAAGTTTACTGGCATTCTCTCCCAACCATGGGGTTTGAGCGCCTCCCACCTCTGACTCATCAAGATGTCGAGCCTACCCTGGTTTTCCTGATCAGTTAGTCTTCCTGGAAGTTCGCGGCCCCGCTGGGGCCTGGCATTGAGCTCCTGCCGTTCTATGATGTTCCTTTGCCTTTGACTTTCGGGGTTGTGCGCCTTCTTAGGTCCAACGTGGTGGGCGAATGGGCGCGGCATGAGCAATCGCGTCCAGCAAAACTTCGCCGACCCTTGGAGCCGAATGGCCTGGCCGAGGTGGGGTTTCCACGGAAAGAGAGGAGAAGGGAGGAGGAGCGAGTAGGAGCAATGGGGGCGCGACAGGGAGGAAATAGTTGTAAGGTGGTAAGGTGGAGGGATGGAAGAGGACATGGTGCTGCGAAGCCACCTCGTCGGCCCCGAGGTACAGCGGGAAGGCCTTCTTGCCCCAAGGCGCCTCGGTCCAGCTGGCCGACCAGCTTCCCCATCCCCATTATCATCATCATCATCATCATCATCATCATCATCATCATCAGCAGCAGCAGCAGCATCATCATCATCATCATCATCATCATCATCATCATCATCATACTCATCATCATCATCATCATCAGCATCAGCAGCAGCACCATCAGCATCAGCATCATCATCATAAACAGCATCATCACCAGCACCACAACCACCACCATCATGATCAGGGTGACAATCATAATCAACATCGTCATCATCACCATCATCATCCTCATCACCATCACCATCACCATCGTCACCCGCAGCAACATGATCAGCCGTATCAGCATCATCACCATCACCACCATCATATCAATATTCGTCACTATCAGCGCAATCAATCAACCGCATCATCAGCATCGATACCGTCATCATCATCGTCATCATGATCATGACCATCATCATTATCATCATCAGTAGTATGATCAGCATCGCCATCACATCATCATCGGCGTGCTCATCATCAACCTCGACATGCTCATCCTCATCATCCTCGTCCTTCGAAGCAGCAACATCACCATCCTCATCATGATCCGCATGGTCATGATCATCATCGAAAAACTCACCACCATCATCATCATCGTCATCAGCAGCATCATCATCGTCGTCAGCATTACCATCATCATTATCAGCATCATCATCTGCACAATCACCATCACCATCCCTCCCCCCGCCGTCCTCCTCCCGCTCCTCCTCATCTTCCCTCCTCCTCCTCCTCCTCCTCCTTCTCCTCCTCCTCCTCCCCCAGACGTCGGAAAGGTCGTAAAAGTGTCCCCCCGCGCCTCGCAGTGAGTCCCGCGCCCATGCCCGGGCGCAACGCTTCGTAGCTGGCACCGCTACTCGTCGCTCCGTGATCTCGGTTGGATGCCGATGCGTCCCTCTTGCTGTCTCTCTCTCTTCCGTGGAACGCGCCAGAGCAGCTGCGCGAGAAAATCTAGACGCCAGAAGCCCGACCTCCCTCCTCTTACTCCTCCTGGTTTCGCCCGCCAGCAGCTTGTGCAGCATCGCGGCAAAATCGGAATACTGGTGCGACCAGGGAGTTGTACGCCTGAGATGATCCAACCACTGGACTGGCGAGCGTATAAGCAAACAGTAGAGAAAGGAGGAGCAGAGAGAGAGAGAGAGAGAGAGAGCCGCGGCGTCGGCACGACGCGAAGCTGCCGCATGCGTGGCGCTGGCGTGCGCAGAACTCCTGGGCTGAGCCGGTGAGGAGCATGGCCAGGGAATCGGAAGACAGCGTCCGCATCCCCCTCCTCATCCTCATCAGAACAATCATCCTCACCACCATCGTCAACAGGCCAAGCAGCGTCTTCACAGTCAGTTTCGCGCTCGTGCTCAAAGTCAGAATCCTCGTCATCGTCATCGTCATCTTCACCAACCGCACAAGGCGTTTCTCACAACTATCATTGTCACCGTCTCATCACCTTCATCGAAGTCATCACCATAATCACTCTGATCCAGATCATGCCCACCATATATATCACCACTATCAGAATCATCATCGTCGTCGCGGTCGCCATCGTCGCCATCATCATCGCCATCATCAACCATCATCATCCCGATTAGCAGCATCATTGACATCATGGCTCCCTCCAGCTCTCTCCTCCCCTGTTCCTCCCCTCCTCCTGCCGCATGGCGCCTCGGTTGGATTGGTGATGGGCGCGAACGCGGACACAGACTTGAACGCGCCTGGGCTTCCCAGAGCGGGCGGGCAGGACAGGAAAAACACAAGGGGGAAACGAGAGGAAGGAAAGCGGATGAGGAGAAGGAAGAGCGATATGGATGAAGGAGGGCAAAGGGGGGAGGGAAGCAAGAGGAGGGAGGAAGCGGAGATGAGGGAGCAGGGAGGATGAGGAGGAGGAGGAGGGGAGGGGATGAAGGAGGTGATGGAGGGTAAAAGATCTTGGTGGAAGTGGAGCGGCCGAAAGGCGTCTTCGATACCGCGCGAACCCTTTGGGGGAGGTCAGGCCGCGCGCTGATGTATAACGCGCAGTAGAAGAACCAGCAGGAGAAGCACAGGACAATGAAGCACAACACCACGAGGAACAAGTAGAGTACGGCACGAACACAGAGCGACAGTGGACGAACGAGCCATGTGCTGTGAATCACTCGCCGGGAAGCCGACGGCACTGTCAACATCCATAGCGTACGACATGGGACAACATCCGAACCAAGATCCGTGACAGTCCACGCCGCTTCAGACTGGGGCAAAGCCTCCTGCCCCGAATCGCCACTTCTGAGTCGACGTCTGGCTCCGGAATGGATCCTGCTGGGGATCCCAACCACGAGGCCATTAGCTGATCGTGAAGTCTTTGGAGCTCGTCCAACTGAGCGACCTCCTCGAACCTGCTGTAGTCGATGGGCCTTGCTGGAGTCTGAATACCCCCCAGCACGGTCAGCACTTGCTCCCCCCCATCGGTGGTTCGATCTCGTCATCCACTCAAAGACCATCGGGGTGAAAGAACACGCAGTCTTGGTGATAACAATTCTTGCCACATCGGCACCGCCTTGGCACAGGGCTGAGAGAAGCCACAGGCGGACGTGGCGCAATACTCAGCGAACGTCCAGCTCCAGATGAAGACGGCCTGCCCGATCGCTCTCGCGTAGCAGGCCACGGCAGGGTGGCGGTACTGGACAACTGCCCAGCGATTGTGTCTATGTCGTCGTACTGCGCACGCAGCTCGTCGATCAGCGTCGACAGCTCCTGGTGCATTCGTCCTGGCGGCGGCGCACGGCGGCAATTAGCCCGTCAGCAACCGGCGCGGTGGCGATCTCGACAAAACTGTGCATCACATTGGTGACAACCTCTGAAACAGACGGTGGGCTGATGCCCTGCGTCTGCGATATGAAGGAAGTCAGCTTCTCAAGCGTCGGGGTTCTCTCCCCGCACGCCGCCACTTCCCTCTCCACTGAGACCGAGCGGCTACCACAGTTCCCGCCGACAATTCCTCAGGCTGGGGGGCAGAAGCAGCAGACGACGAGCCCCAGTCCGAAGAGCCAGATGAATCAGTTTTCCTTGACGGCGGCTTGGGCTCCTCCTCGACCATGCTGTGCCCCGATATGCCACCCTCTTCCGAATCATCATGTTTGAGACTCCGGTTGGCATGGCGTGCATAAAACTGATCAACAAGTCCTTTCAAGCGAGCTGTAGTTCCGCTTTGAATTTCCACCAAGCCTTGATCGGCAAACAACTGCGAATCATATATCTCGGGTGATTCACTCAGCAACCTCGGAATACCCATAACGGTGTGAGCTGGCTAAGCGACAATCGTTGCCGTCCGAAGCGTTGTAACGGGCGTGAACACTGGTGCCGACGAGATCAACGTGACCTCAGCTGCTCGCCTCCCACGCCTCGATGCAAAACGAAGCGCAATCACCGTCGAATCACACATTGAAGTTCGTGGTCAAGATCGATGAGAAACCGGTCAGCCCACGGGGCCGTGAAATGTCTCAGCACCTGCCCAGCGACCTCCAGCTGCCTGATACGACGTCGCGTAGCCGATGAGAGAGACTGCCGCTGACCCATGGGCAGCCATCTGTAATCCAGAACAGTGCTGAGCCGCATATTTAGAAATGAACCTCTGGAGACGTCCATCGAGACTCGACAACGAAGCATAGACATCGCCTATCGCGAGAGAGTACAGGAGAGTCAAGCAAAGCAAACAACATCAAAACTAGCCGACTTGCGCCACAATGGCTACGGAAACAGAAATGAGGAGGGAAGAGGAGGAGGAAGAAGACGACGAAGACCGGGTGCCGAGCCGTGACCGCCCACCGCTGGGCCCATCGCTGCATGCGGGGGGGCACAGGTTGCAGGCGCACTGCTGCGAAGACGTCAGGGCATCAAAAGCTTCGGAAGCATAACAATTACAAGGTAAACCTCCCTCGTCTTCACTCCCCCCCCCGATTGTGTGTTTCCTTCCTGGGAGAGTGGCGAGGGGAGCAACGAGCTGGATCTGCATATATGCGTCGAACTCCGAAGTTCGCGAGCTGCTCTAGTGTGCAACTAGGCGATACGCATGAAGCACAACCTGGCAACATACAAAACAAAAACTCCCGCGCCAAAAACATCACCCCCCCCGGCCAGCATCATCCGTCTTGGAAGAGTCCATCTGCCGAACCACGGCAGGGCCCCAGGCGAACGGCAACCCCTTTAGCCTTTCCATCACTTCCCCCCCCCCCAGCCCATCAAGTCAAATGCCGACGCGATCCGATGGAAAAAGATACCAGACTGAAAGAGTGAACGGCATTGAGCCCGCCGCCGAGGCTTGCAAGGACCGGCGTGGCCTGCGCGCAGGGCAATAAAACAACAAAAAACGATGTTCAGGCACGCCAACGCGACCACGGTGGTCCGAGAGCGGCACCTTCATGGACGCCAGCTACAATTGGCGCGTGACAAAAAGCCATGGCAAGCTGCACGGAATCAAAGAGAATGAGAACCCCCTGCAACCGCAAAGAAGCCTTGAGATGACTGAGCGGTACACTCGGGGTTGTAATCAAGCAGATCGCCACGCGGACCAAAAAAAGATAACGCTGTGGGGCCCAGCATGAATAAAAGAAATCTCACTTGCTCGCACCTGACCCACCCACCCGCCCCACAGAAGAGCCAAATTCTGACATCCTCCACTGGGGTGCAGAGCGATGCTTTGTGTCCATAGCCAGCTGCGCGAGGCTTGAAGAACTGAGCCCCTTAGCTCCACACTAGCATCCCTCGTCGCTCGCAGAAATGAAGTTTCCCGCCGCTCGGACGCGTTCTCGCGACTTCTGATGTGGGGGGGCACCCATTGCTTTCCTGGGGGTGCCACTGGGCCTCACCACGAAGAAAGCAGCCGAGACAGGAGAAACAAGCGCAATGATCTGATGCGGGGAATTGCCAGCAACCCTGAACAACAAAAAATGGCGCGACTTCACAGTTAGAGCAAGCCAGCGAAGCCCCGAGCAAGACGAACGATTCTCGCGAACACCTTGACACCTGAAGGGTAAGAAACTCGAAGCGTGTCATACCTGGGAAGGTCTACCGAAAATTGCAGATCAAACGTACATGGAATGGACGATATGGTAGAAATGCGGAACTGGCATCCAAACATCCTCGAACCCGATACCATATTGACGACCGTCGCCTCTTTAATGGTGTAACTAGCGTCAGCGAGAGGCGATTCAAATGCCCCTCGGGTAACGACGTGGTCAGTGTCCTTGCGAGCACGGGCATACATGATGGTCCGATCGGCTGGCCCGTTCAATTCACAACTTCGCTTCCAATAGGAAACGAGGCTGACGAAGCACATGGTCGAGCCTCTCTTTAAGTTGAATTGCCCTTCATGTCAGCGCAGAGCTTTGCGCACTCCTTCTGACTCCACCTTGCCAACCCTTCGATCGTGCGGATCTGGATCGGCATGATCGTGGACCTCGAATCGCTGAACAACAGCCGCATGGCGTTCGCCAACGACGCGAGCATCCGACCGACCGCTGCTGCAGCAGCTCGTCACGCACGCACTTCTGGAGCCGTTCCGCGAAGCCTCGCTTGAGATCAACGAACACAAACATCACTGGGCCTTGCTGCCACGGCTCGAGGTCTGCTTTTGTTTGAGAACGCAGCAGCAGGGAGGCCCTCCAACTCCTCGACCCGAAGGGCAAACAGCTCCCAACACTCCCGGCGACCGCCATCTGACCACTGCAGAGCAGAGCACAACAACCATTGCACAGCAACTTCGATGCAACGAGCTGCCTGCAGTCACAAAGGGGAATGGGTCGAGTCCTTTGCATCCCGCCCCGATCCGGGAGCGGCGAACGTATCCAAATTCACGCCCTCGCGGACTGGATTCCGGGGCGCCATCGCGTGGACACGCGGTCGCATGGACACGTCCCGCGCGACGGGCATCCGCGAAACAGTGGCCCGACAGGGTCGCGGCCCCGCGAATCCGTGGATATGGATATGTGTCCCCATGGTGGAGGCACAGGCCACAGGCCACGTCTCCGCGCATGCGGCAAGCAGCCTGCCCCCCCGGGCCCGCAGCGACAGGGACCCCTCGCTGCGGGTGCGCTCGGGTGTGCTGGGCGTTAGTTTCTGCGGAGGCCTGCGGCAGGACCGCGGCCCAGAAGCCCTCCAGCCTTCTCAGAAGGCTGGAGGGCTTCTGGGAATCCCCGCTGCCTTCTGAGAAGGCTTGCCCCCTCTCACTTCCCCGCGGGCGCGCCGCCGAACCTCGAAGATCCCGATGTGAGAGCGTTGGCGGCGACGCACCGGCCGTCGCGGCGCCACCCCTGCCACGAGCACGCGGGACGACGGCACCGACCACGACGGCGATTCCGAGCCCGAGGCGTATTGCCCAAGCCCGCGGAAGCCTGCAGAGACTGCGCCCAGCCAGGGCGGCCCTGTGCGGCGCAGGTCAATTCGCCGGCCACCCTGCCCCTGCCTCCCTCCCTCTCTCCCTCCTGCCTCCCTCCATCGTCCTCCCCCTCCTCCCCCTTCCATTCCATTTCCTTATAAATAACTTCTCCCTGTCGCACCCCGAGGCCAATTCTTAGGGCGGGCTGGGCGTTTCGCCTGAGATTGCCTCTCCATTTATGACTCTGAAGCTGGGAAAAAGGCAACAGCTTCACAGGTGGAGGGCGAGTCGTTTTCAAAATGTGGCTCTCGCCTTGGCGCCGAGCACAGTCTCTTAAACAAATGCAAGAGTTTTGCAGATTGAGGGCGAATCGTTACAAAATGTGGCCCTCGCCTTGGCGCCACGCACATTCGTTTTGAAAGTATGCAACAGTTTATCGGCTTTAAGGCGAGTCGTTTTCAAAAAGTGGCTCTCGCATCAACGCCGCGCACTTCCGTTGAACAGTTTGCAAGAGTTTCACGGGTTCCCGTGATCAACGAACCAGAAATGATGTTTAGGAAGGATTCAGGATTTACGTTCATTCGCGGCGTTTGAAGTCCCAGGATTGGCGGGCTGGCAAGACTCATGGTGGTCAAGACGCAACAGTCAGGTTGATCCGTGGCGCTGGAATCCCGAGAACAATGCTTTGGCATGCTTCAGGGTCTTCAAACGGTTGTCTTCCAGCGAGGCAGTTCCCTTAATGGAAATGAACCGTTGTAGGGGCCTATGAAGAGGGAGCTTGGAATGAGGGTGTATTACAACATCGTCCATGACTCTTGGGTTTACACTGGTCCCCCTTCTCCTCGCCTTGGGATCCGTCTTGCTTCGGCCACGCTGGCCTGAGCCAGAAGGGCTACCAAGGCAGAGCGAGGAGTATCTCTTGACGGCCTCGGCGCGTGACGGAGCAAGGCTGTCGTGCCAAGGGGAGGTGAGGAAGGAGAGGACGGCGAGGATGAGGCTGAGGAGAAAACGAAACTGAGGACAAGCAGCGGCGGGAGGGAGGAGAAGGCTGAGGGAGAGAGGAAGTGGGAGTGGATGAGGGAAGTGGATAAGGGAGAGAAGAGCGAAGGGTGATGCGTGAGGAATGAAAAGCGAGAAGTGAGGACTGAGGACGTGAGGAACAAGCAGCGAGGAGTGAGGAATGAATACGGGAAAAGGAGGCTATTACGAGGAGTGGTGCTCTTACCTCCTGTAGCGCGCCTGGGTTTCTCAGGGCGATGGTCAGTGCGCCGTGGCCGCCCATGCTGTGCCCGAAAATGCTCTGCTTCTCAGGATCGATGGGGAGCAAGTCCTTGACAGCCTCATAAGAGGAAGCTAGCTGCCCGCGTGCACCAATCCGGGCCAGCCCAACCCTGGGGGCCTCTCCCAGAGTTGACGAATGCCCTGCAACCTAAATGTTGTCCTGGGTTGCGGATGGCTCCTGGGCAGGACGGGGGTGCACACCAATCCAGGGCCGGGGGCTGGCCTCGCCAGGAACAGTGCAGGTGGACGTTTGGCGCACCCTGTGCCTCGGGCAACTCCTTGGTAACGTAGTCCAGCATATTGTAGTGAGTCTTGTATTTGTCGGTCGTCGCGTTCAGATAGAAGCCCGCGCCAACACCGAAATCGTACGCGTGAGGGTCCTCGTCTGGGACCCCCTCGCCCCGTGGCGACGTGTCAGGAAGCACGATCACCAGGCCCAAATTACCGGCCGCTTCGAACGCGCCCGCCTTCTGAGAGAAGCTCTCGTCGTTGCAAGTCAGTCCGCTGAGCCAGTAGACGACGGGCAGCTTCTTGCCCTCCGAACCTTCGGGCAGGTACGCAGCAAACTTCATGGCAACGCCGCCGAGCACGGGGCTGGTGTGCTCGTAGCGCTTGAGCAGGCCCCCGAAGACCTTCACGCTCGAGATCTCTTTCGCCATCCTCCGAAAAGCGGCGGCCCCTGGCGGCAAGTGTGGGCTCCCCCGACGGACTGAAGGCAGCCGTGTAGCTTCGGCCAAAACACCCCTGGCGCCCCCGATGCTCGCGGACAGGGAGGAAAAGAGGATGCCCCTGAGATCCGACGTCGCGGATGAGTTTCAACATCGTCAAGAATCACGACCAAAACTTTGGACACAATCTCTCTGTTGCATGTGGCGGGCTGGCTCGATCCGTGATGGCCCCTGGGCCCGAAGTCCAGCGAAAACGCCCGTCGCGCAAGAGTTGCTCTCAGGGGAGGAAAAGAAGGACTAGAGGCCTATCAGATGGGATCCGAACAGAATTGGTAGGAGGATCGCGCCGCATCGCCGATGCATCGGCGATGTATCGGCGACGCTGACGTGGAGAAAATCCGCCTCCATGTCGAGCTGAATTGCTGATGCATCGGCGATGCGGAACGATCCTCCAACCCCATCTACTCCGACCCCATCTGTGAGGCCTCGAGCTGGATCTACGAAGTCTTGGCGAATGAAGATCTGTCATACGATTATTGACATGCGATTGATTTGGCCAAGGAGCAAAATCTTGGAGCACGCCAATGGTCGCGATCGCCTGTCGAACTACCATGTTGCACTTCGAACTTGTTGATTTCAGAGCCGCGCGTTTTCGGATGCATCTTGTGAATAGAAGTCACTTATCGGTTCACGCATGCACCCTCGATGTGGGTCGACTCTGGCGTTGCGAAATCCATACCGCATGTTGTCACCATTTCAATCCTCTTTCTGCTTCTGTTCCCTGTCTTCCACTTCCTCGTCCTCGGTGCCCTCGTCCTCGTCGTCGTTCTCGTCTTCCGCACCTTCGTCCTCCTCCCCCCCTCCCCTCCCCTCCCAAACCCCCACCTTCTCGTCCTCCATTCCCCCCTCGGAGGGAGCAGGAACAGAGACGGGAGGTTGTTGGACCCCATGCGCTTGGACCCCTGAGGACGATGCGGCCGCCCCCTGAAATGCCACCCCCGTGCCGCTCCCGGAGTACTCCCAAAATGCTCCTGGAATACTCCAAGTTCCACGCTGCATCTCCCAGAATTCTGGCAGACCAGGTGCGCAACCAGTCAACCGCGACTAGAACACGTGCGAACCTGTCGAAAAGGCTGTCGGCCAATTGCGAAACCTGTCGAACGCGACTGGGTCCAATTCCAGGAAGGATGGCAGACCAGGAGCGCAACCTGGCGAACGCGACCAGCTGCTTGTCGAACGCGAGTTGCGGAACCTATCGACGAACGAATCGCCGACACCCTGGCCCTGGCCCTCCCCAGTCGGTACTGGCCCCCTGGACCTGGCCCTCGCCGACCCCCTGTCCCTGGCCCCCTCATCCTCCTCCCCCATACTCGTTGCACTTATCACATGGATCCTCCTCTGTCTCCCCTGCAACCTCCTCATCATCATCGCCATCCTTTCTTCCTCCCCAGCGGTGAAGCACAATGTTTTTTCTAGATTTGACCATACGTGTGCTGATTCATATAGATATATCATATACATATGCTGCACGGTGACAAGTCAAGAACGGTGCAGCTGAAACACTTTCATGGATACTCGGACATCGCAATTCCAGGCCTAGAGGGACGAGGGCGACGTGGAGAGTGAGGATCACACCGGCGCCCCCTGCAGGGGCCACACACACACACATCAAAGGCAGCAGAACCATCTCCGCAGACCAGGCCAGGCATCGCCAGGTGCGGGCGCTACCCGCTGTGGGGCCCGCGGCCACAAGCGGATACTCCGAGGATATCCAGATCCAGGTTACCGCGGGTTCGTGTTGTGTCGACCCTGGCAATGGTTACTGACACCGCGGGGATCGTGTAACCTTGAACGAGCGGCCGTTTCCGAAAGGTCATGTTCAACATCGGCCGATTCTGGGTCTCAGGCAGCGTTCAATGTTGAACATCGGCGGCGGGGTCGCCGACACTGGACACGACGCGAACCTACCGAGCGCAAGGTCAGTCAACATCGAGTCGGAAATCTGATCGAATCGCAATGTGCGTCGGATCGGTCTGCATCGGCACGGAATCGAAATTGAAACGGATCGGCCGTGCCAAGATGCAGAGCAGCGCCATGCAAACATCGAGCCGCATCGGACCGACGGACTTGCGGCATCGAATCGGATCGGGCTGGCCGGAACCGATTTCGAATCGGATCGGTCGGATCGAATGGGCCCTGGCTAAATGGGCTTTGCCAGCTTAGCGGCGTTTTTTCTGAGCCCCCATAGGCCGCTCATGGTTCTTATAGCCCACTACCAAGCTAGTTCAGGCCAGATGTTATCCCCCCTCATCATCCACTTACGACCCCCCGCTCCCCTTAGCAACCCCGCGCTGATCCAAGTTGGCATGAGTGGCCTCTGGTACGCGGCTTGCGAATCTCGGATGAGGGCCACACTGACGGCGGGCCTCCCTGGCGTCATTCGTCATCTCTCTGGGCCTCTGGGAGGCTTCTCATCGCCACGGCTGGATCCGCCTCACAAAACGGACCAGGGCGGATCCCAGGATGGGGTCCAGGGGCCGATTCTGAGTGGATCTGGGCGAAGCGACCCCAAACGCACGACGCGGTGACTTGCTCACAACGTGGCCCACCAGAGATCTGGACCTCTTCCTGCGGACGGACTTCTCTGAAGGGGCCCCAGGACACACAAATAAATACACACAAATAAAATCATTCCCCATGTTTTCCAATCTTTTCTTAGTTTTTTTGTCTTCCCGCCCCGTTCCCATATTTTCCCATATCTTCTGGGGGGGATCGACGATTCATTGTGTCTGTGTGTTTTTTCCCCTCCTGATTCTCTCTGGACGCCCGAGATGGGCACGGAAAAAATGGGTACAATGCCCAACAGGAGTTCCTTTTCATTTTGAACAGGACTCGCTGTCCACGCCGCCGCGGCCTGTGTCCATTCGAGACAGGAGGCCGCCTGCCCAACAGCGGCCGCTGGTGGTTTGGGACAACATTTGCTGTTGGGCATTGTACCCATTCTTTTGGTACCCATGCCGGGCGTCCAGATTCTCGTCCCGAGACACTTGCGGACGGTCCCGGGGCCTCGGGAGGGCCCCCGGCGGCCAGGAGCCTCGCGGCGCGAGGGCGTCAGGGTGGGGCAGGCTCCGGGCGGGGGCAGTGTGAAGGGGCCCCAGGACACACAAATAGATACACACAGATAAAAATATTCCCCCTATTTTCCTGTATTTTCTGGGTTTTTGTTTTCCCCCCCACTTCCCATAGTTTCCCATGTTTTCTGGGGAATCGACGATGAATTGTGTCTGTGTGTTTTTTTCCCTCCTGACAGCAGCCACTCGACAGCTCCGGGGAACGAGGCGGCCCTGCGCGAAGTCGAGTCTGACACCGCAATCCGGGGCCACCGCACGCCCGTCGGAGCTGGAAGGCCTCGAAGCCCGCAGCGTATCGCCAGACGCCTCGTGCCACGCCAGGCAGCCGGAAGACAAGCGGGATGGAGGAGCTCACGTTGTTGCAGGTTTGCCCAACCAGTGCTTGCACTTGGGGGATCCTACTTTTCTGACTAAGGGATTGCACGGGTCCGTCGAAGTGTCGCCACGTCGCCGCCAGTTGCCGCCTCGCTACCACCTCGCTGCCGCCGATTTGGAAACCTGTCGAGGTTTCGCCGCGTCGCCGCCACCTCGTTAGCATCCATATGGATGGGTGCACGTCGAGGTTTCGCCGCGTCACCCACGTTGCAGCCGCGTTGCCGCCTCATTGCCGCCCACTTGGGGGGGGTCCGTCGAGGTTTCGCCGTGATCCCGTTTGTGGCTGGCTCGTTGCCGCCTCGTTGCCGTCAACTTCGATGGGTCCATCGAGGTTTCGCCGCGTCTGCCCCCGCAGCCGCCTCGATGCCGCCTCATTCCCGCCCACCTGGGGGTCCGTCGAGGATTCGCCGCGTCGCCGCCCGTTGCCAGCCTCGTTGCCGCCTCGTCGCCGTCCACTTCGATGGGTCCAACGGAGTCTCGCCGCGCCGCCGCCCGTTGCCGCCTCCTTGCCGTGTCATTGCCGCCCACTTGGGGGGCCCGTGGAGGTTTCGCCGCGTCGCCGCCCCGTGGCCGCCCCGCTGCCGCCCACTTCGTGGGGCCCGTCGAGGTCTCGCCGCGTCGCCGCCCGTTGCCGCCTCGGTGCCGCTGACTTGGGGGGTCCGTCGAGGCTTCGCCGCGTCGCCGCCGCGCTGCCGTCTCGATGCCGCCTCCTTGCCACCCACTTGGGGAGTCTGTCGAAGTTTCGCCGCGTCGCCGCACGTTGCCGGCTCGTTGCTACCCTCTTGGGGGGTCCGCCGAGGTTTCGCCGCGTCGGTCCCCGTTGCCGCCTCGTTACCATCTACCGCGCCTGGGGGGTTCGTCGAGGTTGCACCACGTAGCTTGCACCACACAGCTTGCACCACTCAGCTTACACCACGCAGCTTGCACCACGCAGACTGCATCACCTGATTAACACATCCTCAGTGCAATCCTTAACTCTTTGGGGTCCGCGCTGGCTAACCTCTCTTCTTGTTTTGCAATGTGGTCCCGTTGGAGGCCTCTGGGAGCCTCCTGTCGACCTCGGGGGGCCTCTGGGGGACCTCTGGGGATCGGCGGAGGACTCGGGAGACCGCCGGCTCCAGGGCAGAGGGAGGCGGAGGAGGACCAAGCAAGCCCAGGCTTCCTCAACGATGCTGCGACACACCCTCAAATCCAACGTCCCCTCCGCAGAGAGCCTCATTTTGAGAACGAGTGCCTCATGCTTGCATCTGTTGCGAGGAATATGTGCGGCGCAGAAGCGAGATCTGCATCTTGAAAACCACCCGCCGACCGTCATTTTGACAGCTGCAAGCTTTTAGAACGAACGCGCGCGGCCCACAGGCGAGCCACAGTTTGAAAACCTCCGGCCCACCAACCTGCAACTGCTGAAGACCTTTCAGACGAATGTCCGTGAAGACCCTTAAGACGAATGTGCGCGGCACTAGGGCGAGAGGAACATTTTGACAACCACCAGCATTCCCTTCCATTGTTGGAAGCCTCAATTTCGAATAGTAAGTTGCAACTGCGCCTCCAGCGAAACGCCCTGTCCGGCCAACGGACACGTCTGGTGGTGCGACAGGGACGTGCTATCTATCTAGAAGGAAGAAGGATGGCAAAGGAGGAGGAGGAGGCGAGGCGAGGCGAGGAGGGACCAGGGAAAGGGACAGGCCATGGGCGCGCAGTCCCGTGACTCCCCGAGGTGCCACCCGAAGCCCAGAGTCTGAGGGTCTGCGCTTGCGAGCGCCCCCAAGATTCTGAGGCCATGCAGCACCTCGTAGGGAGGTCAGCGCTGGACAACTGGACCAAACGTGATCGCAACAGAAACTGGTCTAGGTTCAGCAGGGACCGGTGGTGCTTCAAGGTCTCAGTCGGGGGGGCTTTGTGGAAATGTATTGTGTTGTGCGAGGTCCCCGTGGAACAGATAGAATAAGTTAATCGAGCGTAGCTGCAAGCGCACGCAAACGACACGCGTGCTGGCGTGACAAGAACGGGCTACCTGTAAGGAAACGGGATGCAGGTGGATACGTAAGGAAGGACGAGGACGTGGCCCCACCTCCCCTGGCGCAGCGGTGCGACCCGTTCCTTTGGCGGCGCGCGGGTCACTTGACGCCGTCACCGCTGGGGAGCTCCCAGCCTCGCAGCCGACAGCAACGCTTTGTGCACGCCAGCAGCGCGGACAACTAGGAAGATTATGAATTCGCACCTGACGCCCACTTCAACCCCACCACCCTCCTTCTCGTCCTCGTCCTCCTCCTCGGCTTCATCCTCATTCATCACTCATCCCTCCTCCACCGCTCATCCTCCTCATCAGCATCCCCATGTTTCATTGATACTTCCGTATCCTCATTCCTCCGCCTCGAGCAACAACATCACCATCACAAACATACTCCTCCTCCTCCTCTTCCTCATCCTCCTCTTCCTCCTCCTCTTGGTCCTCCTCTTCCTCATGCTCATCATCATCATCAGCAGCATCATCAGCATTCCCAACAGCATCATCACAATCGAGATCGTCGATTCCATCACCCATGCCGATGTCACAGTCGTCGTCGTCATCGTCATCAACCGTCATCAACATCATCATCAGCATCGTCAGCATCACCAACATCATCATCATCATCAGCAGCAGCAACATCATCATCCTCATCCTCATCCTCATCATCATCCATTGGCTTGCGGCAGCGCCAACCGAATTACATGACCGCGGCAACGAACCAGCGACATCCGTGTTTTCGCCAGCGCGCCAGGACACATGCCGTCGGCCTGAAAAAAACACACGGTCGCACAAGCGGCGGAGGGAAAGCTGGACGAGGAAGAAAGTAAAGGAAGGGAAGGCGGGGAAGGAGCGGAAGAAGGGAGGGAGAGAGAGCTAGGAGGCACTTCCTACTGAGCACTTCTTGACTGCAATGTTCGGCACGATTCCGACTTGCGGTCGCACCAGTGCTCAAGAAAATCCATGGCCCACGCAATGTGTGAACGATCTGGAGCGCGCCCAGACAGTGCTGGATGATCCCGGCTGCATTGCCGAAGTGTTGGCTGACGTGAACTCGTTATTCACAAATGAGGATTCAAGGGGCGAGAACGTGGACTCGTTATTCACAAATGAGATCTGACCACGGGTGCTTCATAACATTCGACATAACATGAGCATGCGCACACTGCGTGTTACAGAAATGCTAGAACCGCGCGCGCGCGCTTCGCGCGCGCTTAGGTCCTAGCACGCTCCCGCTCTGGACAGTCCGACCACTGCGTACAGATGCATTAAGCACTCATGTAACGCGAAGGGGTACGGGAGGTTCACGTCGTGACGACCCTGGCGTTGGTTTCTGACACCGCGTGGATCGTTCAACCTTAAATGATCGGCCGTTCCCGCAACGTCCAATCGTTCAACACCGACCGATTCTGGGTCGCCGCCGGCGTTCAACGTTGAACGCCGCGGGCGGGGTCGCCGACGGTCGACACGACGCGAGCCTGCCGCACCTGGCTGGAACGCGGCAATCGCTTCAAGGAGGGCCCAGGAAAAGGCCCCCAGCGCGGCCGCTTCAGATCCCGGGGGCGCCCCGCAGAGGGGCCCCAGAGGGTGCCAACGGGCGGCTCCCGGAGAGCGCCAGGGAGACCCCTGGACAGGGCACAAAGAGAAATGAGATTATCCCAAGATCTGTCGAGAGAGGGCCCGAAGACAGCTGCAGACGGCGCCCCAGGGGAGTCCCAAGAAGCGCCCTCAGAGAGTCTGCAGAGGTTCTGATCTGAGAGGATCCCCAGCGGAGGCCCAACGGTGCGTCTGAGAGGGTCCCAGGCGGAAGCCCAGTGGTGCTCCGCCGACGGCCTGACTGGGCGCGCTCGCGGGGGGCACCCCCTTCACGCGGATCGCGCCCCACAGGGAGGTCAGCGTGCCTATGAGCGCTAGCTCCGAAGCAGCCCCCTATCTGGGTAGTCGAAGCCAATATGGCGCCAATCTGGCAGGCCCAATCTGGCAAACGGGGGCAATCTGGCGAGGGAGCCAACGCGAATCCAGTCTGGCGAATAACCCAAATCATCCAGTTTGGCCGGGCCAGATTGGCCCTTGGGGCCCAATCCAATCTGACAGTCTGGCCTTCGACTACCCAGCCTATCCAGTCTGCCCCGCGGCGCGCACTTGCTCCTCTTGGAAGCCTCTTGGGGGTCTCCTGGGGGGTTCCTGGAGGCCTCCGGAGGCCTCGTGGAAGCCTTTTGGGGGCCCCTTGGGGGCCTCTTGGCGCCTCTCGCGGGCGTCCTGGGCGCCTCCTGGTGCATCTTGGGGGCTTCTTGGGGGCTTCGGGGGTCCTCTTGGGGCTCGAAATGTCTGTTGGATTTCCCCATCCTGGGCTCCTCTTGGGGCCCATTCGGAGCCCGTTCAACTCGTCTTGGGTACCTCTTGGACTGTCTTGGGACCCTCTTGGGCCGGCCTGGCGCCCTCTGGGGGGCCTCTTGGGCCGTCTTGGGGCGACCTGAGGGGCCCCTGAGGTCGTCAAGGACAGCGCGAAGACAACATAACAAATGGCAACAGACGTGCGCTTTACGGAAGGAATGGGGCCACGTTTGCCCCTCGGGGCCCTCTTGGGGGACAGATTCGGAGGGCCTTGTAATGTCTTGGACGCCCCTGGGGCCGTTGGAGACGGCTCGTGAGCCGTCGGGGACCCCTGGAGGCCGTTTTTTGGACACCCGAAATGGGTACCGAAAGAATGGGTACAATGCCCAACAACAAATGTTGTCCCAAACCAACAGCGGCCGCTGTTGGGCAGGCGGCCTTCTGTCTCGAACGGACACAGGCAAGCGGCGGCGTGGACAGCGAATCCTGTTCAAACTGAACAGGAACTGCTGTTGGGCATTGTGCCCATTCTTGCTGTGCCCATTTCGGGCGTCCAGAGCTTTGAGAGCAATTCGCGGTTGTCTTTGGGCGCTGCCGTGGCGCCCGTGGCACCGCTCTCTGCAGAGGCGATTTTTGGGCTCCCCCCGGTGGTCGGGGCTGCGGCCTCGGGCCCCCTCGGGGCCCGGTCTCCCGCTGTATGTTGTGAAGGGGAACTGGGACACACAAATAAATACACACAAATAAAAAGTTTCCCCATATTCTCCCATACTTTCTGGGTTTGTGTCTTCCCCCCCCACTTCCCATAGTTTCCCATATGTTCTGGGAATCGCCGATTAATGGTGTCTGTGTTTTTTTTCCCCTCCCGTTGTATGTATACAACAGAGCACGTGCCAGGCGCGGCTTGCGGACAGTACCATCTGTGGCAAGACCTTCTCGTCGTGGTGTGCGCTGCAACAGCATCGGCGTCGCGCGGGGGCCTTGGGGGGGATCATGCTGACATTGTTCATCACGCATCTGGTTATCACGAATGCTTGCCTGGTGCTCCACCTCGTTCGCTTCTGCGAAGTCAGCAAACAAATACGTACTGGCTGCCTTTAAAGTGGGCGATGTAAGCTTGACATGAACATTCTTCCTGTGCCTGTGCATGCTGTCGAGAATTCTGCTTGTCCCATCTGTCAAGACACCATGAGTGACGCTTGTCATTATCATTGACATCTCCGGTCGAACATGTCTGGCCCAGCTTTAGTATTTCCACCTGCTAAGCCAAACATCCGAACGGAGGCCGCCGATGGAGCTCGACTGGACCGGGGCCCCTGGCGCGGAGGGCGAGGAGTCTGGAGGGAAGCGCAGAAGAGGAAGAGATGGCGAGGTGCTGGCTGCGTTCGTGGCCGGAGCGGACCAGCCACACAAAAGGAAAGAGATGTCGGAGTTGCGGCATATCGTCGCGATTCTCAGCAAGCTCTCGCTCAGCAACGCCTTCCAGCTGCGCGTCTTGCGCGCGGTCTGCCTGCGCGTGGTGCTCATCGGCGCGTCCTGCCCGCCAATAGTGGCCATGAAGACGGCCATGATGACCAACCAGGAGAAGACCGGCGACATGGACAGGGCGGAGAGGAAGCAAAAGTACGGCCTCGTCTACGCCCACGCCTGGAACGGCCTCCTGACGTGGTTCTGGACAACAGCCACCAACAGGGCAGACAAGAAGGCCATGGAGGAGTACCTGGCCCCCTGCCAGACAGAGGGCGGGATCCAGTACATGCAGCGTCAAGTTCGAGTGTGCCGGGTTGCCAAGGCATTCAACAAGGGGGACTGCAAGGTGGAGCTCGTGTTCACGGTCCCAGACAGCAATCACGAGCAAATCTTCGACTGGATGGTGGCCTTGATGCGAGTCAACCACAGGGCGCGGCTCCTTGCGGGCAGTTGGAGGATCTCGTCCAGCAGTACCTGGACAATAACATGCCAGAGAAAAGGACAGCCAGACCCCGGCAGCCGGCCGGACAAGCGCCAAGACTGTGGAGAGATCCCCTTTCAGTTCATCAGCGCCTCCCGGGATGCAGCCCAGCTGGCGGGCCTTCGCCATTCCTGTCGCGGGACGAGTTGCGCAATGGCGTGCCTTTTCATAGACCTGGGAGAGATGCCGCATTTGTCTGAAAGACTCGAGTACCAGCTCTGACTTGAGCACTGCCGCCATCCTTTTCCCGCCTTCCTGCTCTCCGGAGACCTGTAGCACCATATAGCAGGTCGCGTGTGGTGTCTGAATGGAGGCGCGGGGCTGCTCTCAGCCCGTCGCGACTTCCCGCTGTCAGACCTTGCCGTGCGGTCGCCGGTGCTCAGCGCCAGCGATGCGGCCGCGGCACGGTCGATGGCTTCTCCGCGCGCTCCGATTCGGACACGTCGCGCCACGGAGTTAGTGAGTGAGTGAGCGAGCTAGGAGGCCACTCCTGGGAGGTCTTCGCAAGAACGACTAAGTGCTACTAGGCCCGATAAACAGCCGCATCGCGGCTCAAACGTAGTTCAGGCGGCAACAGTGCACTCTGAAGTTGTTTCTCTTCCCTCCCATCTACTGTCCCCGCTCCACCTCCGTCGGCTAGGCACGGGTCCTGGCGGGGACCCGGGATGTTCATGGAGCTGGAGCAATACAACCACGTGTTCTTCGCGCGCTCTCTCCCAGAACGTGACCATCATGAACGACAACAAAGCTATGTACGACATTTGCCACCAAAATTTGAACACCAAGCTTCCTACGTACACCAAGTTGAACAGGTTGCTGGCGCAGATCTTCCCCTCGTTGACTGTGTCGCTGCGCTTCGCCCTGAACGTGGACATCACGGAGTTCCAGACCAAATTGATGCCCTATCCGTGCATCCACTTCATGCTTTCGAGCTACGCACACAGGAATGATGCGGAGATGGCGTACCAAGTGCAGCTGCCAGTGGAGGACATCACAATGTCCATCTTCGAGCCCGCACCCATGTACGTCGAGTGCGACCCTAGTTGCGGCAATCCCATGGCGTCCGGCATGATGTAATGCAGAGACATGTAAACGCAGCTGTGGTATCAAGACCAAGCGCACCATTCGACTCGTGGCTTGGCCGCAAAAAAATGTTCTGGTTTCTGTTCGACACATCCCTGCAAACCTCTGGCTTCAACATAGACGCGCCCGCGCAGCTCACAGGGCGCCGCAAATGAGGCACCCTTGCTTACCTCACCTCTTCTTCTTCTTCTTCTTCTTCTTCTTCTCTCTCCTGTTTTCGCGTCTCGCCCTCTTCCTCTTGCCCTCTTCCTCCTGCTCGTTGTTGCTTCTCTCTATCTCTCTCTCTCTATCTCGGTGTCTGTTCTGGATACTTTAGACTCGACCCGCGTACGACCTCGAATACGGCTGCCCTTCATAGCTTCACTTTCGCATGTCGTGTGCGTCGATCTGTTTCGAGGGCTTAGAGGCTCTGCAGCAGTGTGTCTGTCCAAAACGAGTCGCAGCGGACTCGGATAGTCTACCTCCGTCGGCCTGTTTTCGGCCCTGCAGTTGGGCTCCCGCGACCATCCCTATACGTCGGATGGCGTGGGACTCAGGCTGGGACGCTGGCGCGTCTGTCGGCTACGAGTCCACCCACAAGGAGTGGGGACTCTTGGACCGCCAGAAGGGCAGGGGCATCGCACCGTTGTTCAGATATCTGAGTTGCACTCTTTTTCCTCAACGATATGTGCTGACTCGAACTATCGGCGCCAATGATGTGAGTGAATGAACGAAGCCCGATAAACAAGCCATTGAGCCTGTGAACCAACCAAAGATACAGCCGGATTCGGATGAATTGACCAGGAACCAACGGAATTGAACGGGCTAGGCCCGATTAGACTAGTCTTCGACAGCGGATAAACTAGCGCCGATGCTGAATTCCACTTCCCAGGAGACGCATCCGAAAAGGGGGGGAGGGAGGGAGGGAGGGAGGGGGGAAGGAGCAGTGAGGGCAGAGGCAGGTTTTGGCCCCCAGGACTCCGACGTCGTGCTATTTTTTCTCGACGTGGACCCCTGGATGTCTGGAACCCCATCCCGGGCACCGACTCCTCATCCCGAACCGATGGTTGACGAACCTGGCGCCCGGTAAAGGCCCCGGGGGGGGCGAGATCGCTCGCAAACCGTGCGTCGTGATGTCTGTCGCGACGAGGGGAAGTGGGGGAGGGAGGGGGAGGGAGGAGGGAGGAGGGAGGAGGGAGGACGAGGAGGGAGGAGGCGAGGAGGGAGGAGGGAGGAGGGAGGAGGGAGGAGGGAGGAGGGAGGAGGGAGGAGGGAAGGGGGGGAGGGGGAGGGAGGAGGGAGGAGGGAGGAGGGAGGAGGGAGGAGGGAGGACGAGGAGGGAGGAGGCAGGAAGAGGAGGCGTCGAAGCAGCGGGGGACTCGCGGGCGGAGCTGGGGGGCAGGAGACCTCCGCTGCCCTGTGCGGCTGAGCCGCCTGGGCCTCTCGAGGTCGCGAGGAACCGCCACCGTTTTCGGGGCCCGCCTCGCGGAGAAGCACGGCGCCACCCTCGAGGTCAGCGGCTGAGTTGAGAGGCATTCCCAGTGCCCTCCTTCCTCTTCTCCTCCTCCTCCTCCTCCTCCTCCTCCTTGTCCTCCTCGTCCTCGTCCTCCTCGTCCTCTTCCTCGTTCTCCGGCTCGCCGTGACCACGGCTAGCACGCAGCTTGGTGTCGACAGCGCTGGAGGCGCGCCGGTGCGAGTTCGCAGTAAGATGCTTCAACGTTTCAAGTCGGCCAAGCAGCGCAAAGCCAAGCTGCGCTCCCTCAGCAAGCAGGGGGCGCGCCTAGCCTGAATGATGCGTCAGGGCGTGATCTCTTCGGTCACCTATAGAGCGAGCTGCTTAGGTGTCTCCCCTATCTTCCTCGAGCGCATGCGCGTCATGGTCTCTGGCAGCCTGGGGGGGATCCCTATGTGGCGCGATCGCATGCTCAGTTTGTGGGCTTGCCAGGCCGATCCAATCGTGGAAGCATCCCGACGGCACCTGGGCACGTGGTCCAGCCAGACCTGGAAGGGGGAGTATGCGGCCTGGCGCCGGGCGGTCGGCCGTGCGGCCGCGCGACAGCGCCGTCCGTTGGACAGGCCCTGGACACAGGTCCGACGGCCTGCCTCCGCTTGCAATCTCACGCTGCAGCGCCTGGGATGGACATGGCACGCAATGCACGACATGACAAGCCTCGAGGCTTCAGCTTTGAGCCGCAACGGTCCCACCCCATTGCACTCACACGCGCCAGGGCGTCTGGCCCTCACGAGAGCCCCCCCGCCAATTATTACCTCATCTTCCCTCTCCTCCGCCCCTTCCTCCTCCTCCTCCTGCTTCTCCTCCTCCTCCTCTTCTCCCCCTCCTTTCTCCTCCTCCTCCTCCTCCTCCTCCTCATCCTTATCCCCCCTTTCTTCTCCTCCTCCTCCTCCTCCTCCTCCTCCTCCTCCTCCACAATTACTCAATATGAATACTACTCTCCTCCTTCCACTGATGACGGGTTGGGAGTGTTCGCCCCCCCCCCCCCCCCCCGCGTATTGTTTTTTTGCACACAGGATTCCCCGGAGTTGGGTTTTCGCCTGCATTTGTTTCAGAATGCTGCTCTCGCTGAGGCGACGGCCTCATTTTCGGGCCCCGCTCGTTCCGAATCGTGCTCCCGCTGCAGCGCTGGCCTCATTTCCGTGCTTCCGCTCGTTCCGAATCGTGCTCGCGCAATCGTTCCGAGTCGTGCTCCCGCTGCAGCGCTGGCCTCATTTCCCTTGCCATGCCACGGCATGCAATGCAATGCTAGGTTGCGTCCCGCTGCGCGATGCCATGCCTTCAGCTGAAGCTGTGATACGCAGTGCTTAAATGCCACATCGTGCTATGCCATGCTACGCTTTGATCTTCAACGCAATGCTATGCAATGTTATGTTCGGGGCCGCTGTGCGATGCCATGCTTTGCGTTGCAAAGCTTTGTGATGCAATTCTTCACTACGCCACGCCAATCCATGCTGTGACATACTACGCTTTGCGGTGCTCTTCTACGCCATGCCATGCCGTGCTCTACAATGCATCGCGTACCCTTTCGGGATCATTGCCCTGCTCGACATCCGACTGTGCGAGTAGAGAGGGGATCTACGCCATGGTAAGGGATGGGAGGGAGGGGTAGGATGTCAGATATGACGCGAGCGCACCTAGCTTGTCCTCCTCCTCCTCCTCTTCCTCTTCTCCTTATTCTTCTTTTTCTTCCTCCTTCTCCTCCTCGTCCTCAGCAGGGCTAGTGCAGGGTAGCCCAGTGGGCACTATGCCCTGGGAGAAAGGACCCCCCAACATGATCCACCCCGCCCAGCAATAGAGGAAACAGAATCGCCGCGACGTGGAGGTTTTGGGACCAGTCCTACTCACCGCCGAAAGAAAGGGGGGAGGGTCAAACCAAAACCCCTCTGAAGGTACATTCAAAGCCCGCGCCTTCTAGGAAGTAGGGGTGCCTCTCAGAAGCCATCCCGCCTCCCCTTCCCCACTCCGCGCGTGGCCAGAGACCCAGACCCATGGCGTCATGATTTGTCACAGCGTCGACCCTTGAGGCCTCGAACCCTTCCCCTGGACCGGTTTGTCATATCGACTCGTTGTTCGACGGTCCCGAGGCCTGGTAAGGGCCCCCTGGGGCTAAAAGTAGCGAAAAGGTGTCCGTCGTGTTTTTTCCCAACTATTCTGTGGCGTTGGGTTCTCGTTTTGAAAGGACAGCGCCCCGCATTTCTATCTTCCTCCTTCCTTCATCCCTTCCTTCCTTCCTCCTCCTCCTCCTCCCTCCTCCCACCCTTGCCTCTGCCCTCCGCATGTCCTCGTCGTCGCCCATCGTCACCATCATCAGCAGCAGCACGATAATCATCATCATCATCATCAGCATCATCATCATCATCATCATCAGAATCATCATCATCATCACCACCATCATCATCATCATCATCATCATCATCAACGTCATCATCATCATCACCATCGCCGCCACCATCGTCATTATCGTCGTCATGAGCATCAGCATCAGCAGCAGCATCAACATCAGCATCAACAACATCATCATCATCGTCATCAACATCGCTATTATCACCATCATGACCACCATCATCGTCATCGTCATTACCGTGACCATCATCCTCCTCATCATGATCACCATCATCATCAGTACCGTCATCATCAGCATCATCATCACCACCATCATCAACATCATCACCAGTATCACCATCATCATCATCATCATCATCATCATAACCATCAGCATCATCATCGCCTTCATCACAATCATCAGCATCAGCATCATCAGCAGCAGCATCAGTACCAGCATCAGCATCATCCTCAACATCCTCAGCATCAGCAGCAGCACCAGCATCAGCATCATCATCACTCATCATCATCAACATCATCAGCATCAACATCATCAATATCATCATCAGCATCACCATCATTAGCATCATTATCAGTATCATCAGCATCATCATCATCATCAGCATCATCATCATCATCAACATCATCATTATTATCAACAACAACATCATGATCATCATCATCATGATGATCATCATCATCAACAACAACAGCAACATCATCCGCGATTCGTGGCCCCATAGGGAGGTCCACCTAAGGCCCTAGTGGCGGTGTCCACATGCGCCTACCCCACCCAGCACGGCGCTTCGTGGCCCCATGGGGAGGTCCACTTAAGGCCCCATTGGCGGTGTCCACATGCGTCTCCCCCACCCAGCACAGCGCTTCGTGGCCCCATAGGGAACTCCACCTAAGGCCCCAGTGGCGGTTTCCACGTGCGTCTCCCCCAACCAGCACAGCGTCTCGTGGCCCCATAGGGAGCTCCACCGAAGGCCCCAGATGCGGTGTCCACATGCGTCTCCCCCGCCCAGCACGACGCTTCGTAGCCCCATAGGGAAGTCCACCTACGGCCCCACTGGCAGTGTCCACATGCGTCTCCCCCACCCAGCAAAGACTTTCGTAGTCCCATATAGAGCTCCACCGAAGGCCCCAATTGCGGTGTCCACATGTGTCTCCCCCACCCAGCACGGCGCTACTTGGCCCCATAGGGAGCTCCGCCTAAGGCCCCGGTGGCTGCACTCGCATACGCCCTCCCGCCCAGCACGGCGCTTCGCGGCCCCATATGGAGCTCCACTGGGCGCCCCAATGGACCCGTTCACATGCCATCCAGTAGAGCGCTTCGTGGCCCGATGGGGAGGTCCACTGGAGGCCTCAATTGCACCGCCCACATGCGTCTCACCCACCCATTGCACCGCTTCGTGGCCCCATATGGAACTCCACCGACGGCCCCAGTGGCGTCCACATGCGTCCCCCCCACCCAGCACAGACGTGCGTGGCCCCATACGGAGCTCTACCGAAGGCCCCAGTGGAACCTTTCACATGCGTCTCCCCCGCCCAGTACAGCGCTTCGTAGCCCCATACGGAGCTCCAGCGAAGGCCCCAATGGATCCGTTCAAACGCATCTCTCCCACACAGTACCACGTTTCGCTGCCCATAGGGGGCTCCACCGAAGGCCCCAATGGCAATGTCCACATGCGGCTCCCCCGCCAAGTTCAGCGTTTCGTGGCCCATAGGGAGCTCCACCGAAGACGATACCGAACACTGCGATACTCACAACTGCATATTGTCGGGTCCTTCGCCAAGCTAGTTCATGACTCGAGGGGGTCGGGAAAGGAGGCGCAGAAGGGAGCCGGCCGGGAGCGTCCAGGAGCATCGAGCCTGAGTCCTGCCCCCTCCCCCTGCCTCAGGGCCGCCCGGCCTGGAGAGCCTGGCGGGCTGGGTCGCAGGTTGCGCACGCCTCACTCGCTGTAGTTGTAAATCGTAGGATCCTGTGTGGAACATGTGCGAAGCAGGCGAAGGAAAAGGAGGAGAAGGAGGAGAAGATGAAGAGGAATCTGATAACAAATCTTAGTGAGAAGAAGCAAACGAATAATAACGACCATAAAAATACAAATAATACTAATAATACTACGAATATTAATAATACTTGTAATAATACGAATACTAATGATGTTGATAATAATAATAGTAGTAGTAATAATAATAATGATAATGAGGATGATAGTAGTGATAATAATTGTAGTACGACTACGAATGCTGCGAACAATAACAGCACGATTAAGAATCAGAAGAACAAGGAAAAGGAAGAGACGGTGAGGGAGAAGGAAAATTATAACGATGTGTGAAGGCGAGATCCGCTGCCCCTCAAGGGGGCGATCCCGAATGCACAGCCGAGAAGAGGATAGCCTCAACCACCGTAAGTCGAGAATGAACAGAAGAAAAGGAAGAAGGCCTGACATCCGGGCGAGGCACATTTTTTTACAGCGGGCGTTTCCGTTGGGTTTCGGGCCCTGGGGCCATCACAGGTCGATCTGTCTCGAAGATTGCCGCCGCAAGATTGCCCGGGCTCTGGTCGTGATTCTCGACGACGCTTCATGAGTCCCGCGACGTCGGATCTCAGGGAGAAGCAGCCATGATATCCACCCCCCACCCACTCGTCCGCACCCGCACCCGCACCCCCTTGTTGAGGGGCAACGTGGGGAGGGGACTGGCTCGTCGGGCGGGGAAATCTCGAGCTGGCATCGGCAACGCATCGCCGATGGATCGGCGACAGGCCCCCATCGGGGATCGGTGGGTGATCGGGGCTCGATGCGCCTCCCCCTGAGCGTATCCCCCCCGAGCGTTGACCCTTAGCAGAGAGGCCAGGAACCCTGACAGCCCCTGTCGGCGAGGACCGAACGATTGGAACTCGATGCGTCGCCCCCCCTGAGCCAATCCCCACCCCCCTCTGACGTTGCCCCTGACCGCTCCGACGCCCGGGACGACCCAGGAAAACCCAGAGGGCTCTCCACCAGGCGCAGGCCCCGGGAAAGCATCGCGCGGCGAATTCCGAGAGCTCCGATGTCCTGCTTTTTCAAACCGGGGCCCCAGGAAGTCTCGATCCCTTCCTGGGGAGCGGCTCCTCATCCTGAGTATTTTTTCTGACGATCCTGGGGCCCAGCGAAGCCCCCCAGAGGCCCAAGACAGCGAAAACCCTCCGCCTAGAGGGCCCGGGAGGTCCGGGAAGAAAGCCCTGCAAAATCAACGAACGTCCTCTTCTCGGAGCAGGGCGAGTTGAGACAACGGCAGCTCGAAATCGGTCCCCGGATCTCTCCCAGGGCACAAACGCACAAATTTTCCGAGCTACGTCCGTCCGTGGCGACGCGAGGATCCCCTGGAGGCCAACAGCCGTTGTCTCAACTCGCCCTACCCAGTAGCGGTTGCAGTTGCGCGCCCGCGGGCGGGTTGAAATGTGTCGCTCAGGTGCGGTTGCGGTTGCGCGCCCGCGGGCGGGTTGAAATGTGTCGCCCAATTGCGGTTGCGGTTGCGCGCCCGCGGGCGGGTCGAAATGTGTCGCCCAGTTGCGGTGGCGGTCGCGCGCCCGCGGGCGGGTCGAAATGTGTCGCCCAGTTGCGGTTGCGGTTGCGCGCCCGCGGGCGGGTCGAAATGTGTCGCCCAGTTGCGGTTGCGCGCCAACGGGCGGTCGAAATGTGTCGCCCAGATGCGGTTGCGGTTGCGCCGCGGGCGGGTTGAATTGTGTCGCCCAGGTGCGGTTGGTTGCGCGCCCGCGGGCGGGTCGAAATGTGTCGCCCAGGTGCGGTTGCGGTTGCGCGCCCGCGGGCGGGTCGAAATGTGCGCCCTCGGTTGCGGTTGCGCGCCCGCGGGCGGGTTGAAATGTGTCGCCCAGGTGCGGTTGCGGTTGCGCGCCCGCGGGCGGGTTGAAATGCGGTTGCGCGGGCGGGTCGAAATGTGTCGCCCATGCGGTTGCAGAAATGTGTAGCGGGCGGGTTGAAATGTGTCGCCCAGGTGCGGTTGCGGTTGCGCGGCGGGGTTGAAATGTGTCGCCCAATTGCGGTTGCGGTTGCGCGCCCGCGGGCGGGTCGAAATGTTCGCCCAGTTGCGGTGCGGTGCGCGCCCGCGGGCGGGTCGAAATGTGTCGCCCAGTTGCGGTTGCGCTGTTGAAATGTGTCGCCCAAGTGCGGTTGCGGCGCGGGCGGGTTGAAATGTGTCGCCCAGTTGCGGTTGCGGTTGCGCGCCCGCGGGCGGGTCGAAATGTGTCGCCCAGTTGCGCTTGCGCGCCCGCGGGCGGGTCGAAATGTGTCGCCCAGTTGCGGTTGCGGTTGCGCGCCCGCGGGCGGGTCGAAATGTGTCGCCCAGTTGCGGTTGCGGTTGCGCGCCGCGCAGATGTGTTGCCGGTTGCGCGCCCGCGGGCGGGTTGAAATGTGTCGCCCAGTTGCGGTTGCGGTTGCGCGCCCGCGGGCGGGTTGAAATGTGTCGCCCAGTTGCGGTTGCGGTTGCGCGCCCGCGGGCGGGTTGAAATGTGTCGCCCAGTTGCGGTTGCGCGCCCGCGGGCGGGTTGAAATGTGTCGCCCATGCGCGCCCGCGGGCGGGTTGAAAAGTTGCGGTTGCGCGCCCGCGGGCGGGTTTGAAATGTGTCGCCCAGGTGCGGTTGCGGTTGCGCGCCCGCGGGCGGGTTGAAATGTGTCGCCCAGTGCGGTTGCGGTTGCGCGCCCGCGGGCGGGCGAAATGTGTCGCCCAGTTGCGGTTGCGGTTGCGCGCCCGCGGGCGGGTGAAATGTGTCGCCCAGTTGCGGTTGCGATGTGTTGCGGTTGCGGTTGCGCGCCCGCGGGCGGGTTGAAAGTTGCGCGCCCGGGCGGGTCGTGTCGCCCAGGTGCGGTTGCGGTTGCGCGCCCGCGGGCGGGTCGAAATGTGTCGCCCAGTTGCGGTTGCGGTTGCGCGCCCGCGGGCGGGTTGAAATGTGTCGCCCAGGTGCGGTTGCGGTTGCGCGCCCGCGGGCGGGTTGAAATGTGTCGCCCAGGTGCGGTTGCGGTTGCGCGCCCGCGGGCGGGTCGAAATGTGTCGCCCAGTTGCGGTTGCGGTTGCGCGCCCGCGGGCGGGTTGAAATGTGTCGCCCAGTTGCGGTTGCGCGCCCGCGGGCGGGTTGAAATGTGTCGCCCAGGTGCGGTTGCGGTTGCGCGCCCGCGGGCGGGTTGAAATGTGTCGCCCAGTTGCGGTTGCGGTTGCGCGCCCGCGGACGGGTCGAAATGTGTCGCCCAGTTGCGGTTGCACGCCCGCGGGCGGTTTGAAATGTGTTGTTCAAGGTGCCCTCCTGACGTTCAGTCAGTCAATCAGTCAGTCAATCAGTCAGTCAATCAGTCAGTCACCGGCGGGCACGGAATTTCACCCCTCTCCGCCGAGAAAAATTCTGAACGACGGAAGGCCTTCTTCGCCGCCCCGATCCTCCAGGGGCCGTGCCCAGAGGAGGCTGGCTCAGATGGGGGGGGGGCGGGGGAACATCGAGCTGGAATCGGCGATACATCGCCGATAGTTCGGCGATAGGTCCCCGATAGCGACTCCGCACGTTCATGGGTTGGGCATGACCCTACCTCTGCCATTGATTCCACCATGGGCTATTGGATCATAACTCGGCTCTCAGGCATCCGTTCAGGACGATCCGACCACCCCCAGAACGCTCTCGGCGAGGCGCACCCGTCGAGAACGCCAAAAAAACTCGAACCACATCGCGAACGACAATGAGGCATCGTCAACACTCATACAACCCATGATTCCGCGCCATTTTGACCCGGATCGATCTGTGATGGGACTGGGGCCCGAAACCGAGGCGAAGAAATTGAGCCGCCAGGTTCTCAGGGAATGTATCTGACGATGTCCTGCTTTTGTTCAATACGGGGCCCCTGGAAGTCTCGACCCCTTCCCCTGGAACGGCTTTTCATCCTGAGCCGTTTTTGGACGGCCCTGAGCCCAGCGGAGGCCAGCAGATGCCGAAAACGGTGGAAAAACTCCGTATTGAATCTTTCAATACGCTCGAGGTCTGGGTTGGAGCGGGCCATATGCCGTCCCAGACGGACTTCCCCCAAAACAAATTAAGGACGAGGAGGAGGGGGGCGAGAGGAGGACGAGGAGGGGGGCGAGAGGAGGAGGGCGAGAGGAGACCTGGGGACCTTCGCCGCCACGATCCTCCAGGGGCCGTGCCTGCAAGAGGCCCGCCGCCTCCTGCGTGCTCGCTCGGCGTCCGCCCGCGGCACAGCCGCGCGCCAGCGCGGAGGCGGCGGCGAGGAGGGCGGCGGCGGCGCCGGCGAGGACGCAGGCCTGTCGGCTGGCACGCAGAAGGGCAGCGTGAAGGAAGCCCCGACCCCCTCGAGTCATGAAAAAATCACGACGGACAATTGCTGGCTACTTTCGGCCTCCGGGGGCCCTTACCAGGCCTCGGAACCGTCAAAAAAGGACTCGGGATGACAAACGGGTCCCGGGGAATGGGTCGAGACCTCAAGGGTCGACACTATGAAAGAATCATAACGTCGGGGGTCTGAGAACAGTTCCTGAGGGAAACGGGTCCTGCGTACTGGGGCTTTCCACTGGGGCCAGCATTTTAATCCCGAATCGTTTTCTGGCAGTCCCGGGGCCTCTCTAGAGGATCGAAAAACTGAAGTAACATTAAACGTTCGGCGCTCCGCGCGGAATTCTTGGATCGTCGCTGGGCCCCTTCCCTGCCGCGCGGAGCGCGCCAGACGCGGCGGCGGACCCCTCTCATCGGCGCGGGGCTCAAAACGAGTATGTATGTTCATGCGGACGTTTCCTCTTCGACTCTCGGCTGGCACGCAGAGAGGGGAGGGGGGGGGGGCGTACGAAGCCCAGAGACTGCGAAAGTTTGGGTGCAGCATGCGCCCAGAGATCCGAGGCTCCGAAAAAATTTGGAGCGGCACGTTTCTGCGTTATTTTCTGCCTCGGAGGGCCCTGAGTGGGCCCCGGGGCCTTCAGATAACGACTCGGGGTGGAAAACCGGCCCTGGGGTGAAAGTGGTCCAGACCTCCGGGGGTCCACGCATCGAAAAAACTGGAGCGCCTGATGTCTGGGGATCCAGCCAGCGTCCTGAACATACGGGACGGGAGGGCGGGACGACCAGCAGAACGAAAAGGCACGGAGCGTCTGTGCTTCGTGCTGTGGTCGTAGTTGTGTCTTCCAGGGTTGGGGATGTCCCGATTCCAGGCTTCGTGTCTCCAGGATTCCGCGGGAATGCTGTTTGATCCGGCGGCTCAAGGCGATTCCGCACGTCGTGAGGTACAGTGCGGACGCGGCCGCTAGAAACGCTCGCAAGAAACCCAGACCCCGAGCACCCTGGACGCAGCAGTTACTTCAACCGACGAAAAGCAGATGGCTTCTTGATGCGCGTCCCCACTGTATTCCGCAGAGGGTGGCCTCCCCAGAGCTCCAGAGACCCGAAACATCACATCTCCGGCTTCTCTGCACCTTCGGCTTCCAGGGGTCGGCCCCGGGCCCTGGAACTGTCAACACAGTTCACAAAACAAGAAAGACTGGTCCTGGGGAAAGTTAGATGCCCATTCTGGGGACCTTCCTGGAGCCACTCGCTCCACTCGTGCGTCGAACCTGAGTCGAACCTGCGTCGAACCTGAGTCGAACCTGAGTCGATCCTGAGTCGAATCTGAGTCGAACCTGAGTCGAACCTGTAGGTGGGCCCCAGGAAGGCCCCCAAAACGAGCATCGAAGGAAAGGGTCGAGGAGGTCCGGCGTCCCGAGGCTCGAAACTATCGGGTCGCCACAAGGGGCCTCTCGGCTGACACGGAGAGGGCCCGGATCTGCGACGATCTGCCGCTCTCAGTCCAGGCGTTGTTCCTAGGTGTCGGCCGTCGGGTGATCGCTTCCAGGCTCCGGGAGAATCAAAACTGGATGCGGGGCGAAATAATACACCCAGGAAAGCGGTCGTAACCTCCGAGGGCCGTGAAGTGCAAATATCGGATCGGCGGATGCCAGAAGTTGGCCCGTGGCAAGAGTGGCCTCTGGTGCGCGGCCTGCCGATCTCAGATGGGGGGGGGCCGTTCGAGTCAGCGGCGGCACTCCCTGAGGCTCTTTTCGGCGGTTTTTGGGGGTCTCCTGGAAGCGTCTCGTCGCCACGGCCGGACCCGTTTCGGAAAAACGGGCTGGACCCCGTGAGGGGTCCAGGGGCCGATGTAGAGCGGATTTGGACCATGCGATCCCAGGCATCTGACGTCATGGTTTGTTCGCCACGCGGCTCTCCAGCGGCCTGGAGCCCCTTCTGGCCCTTCCCCAGAGACCAGCTTTTCATCCCGAGCCGTTCTTTACGGCCCCGGGTCTCGGGGAGGGCCCCCAGCGGCTGGAAAAATAATGATCAACGAACGTTCAACTCCATGCCAAGAAGTGACAATGCCCAAGCTCTTTTTTGCCAGGCCAGAAGATTATGGCCATGCCTGCAGTAGCGAATCGCGTCGCCCATGCTGTGGGCGGCTCGAGAGTTGGCAGTTCGCTGCCTCCAAAGAACTGAAGCCCCGATAGGGAGAAGAAGAGGGAAGAGAAGGGGGAAGGACGGTGGGGCCGCTAAAAATCTTGAGCAATATACGCAATGGAAAGAATCGGCATCTCCGTGCCACTAATCATTCAAGAGCTAGCTCCACCCATGATCAATGCTCAACTCCATGCCAAGATGTGACAATGCCCAAGCTCTTCTTTTTTGCCAGGGCCAAAACATTATGGCCATGTCTGCGGTAGCGAATCGCGTCGCCCATGCGGTGGGCGGCTCGAGAGTTGGCAGCTCGCTGCCTCCAAAGAACTGAAGCTCCTACCCACCTTCAAAGAATGTGTTGGCTCGCTGGCAGATCACTTCCGCCAGGACTGAACAAAAGGGCAGGAGGATAGGGGCAGGCACGAGACGTCCAGAACAAACTTTGCGAGTCTTTCCCTCGCAAGGTGATGTGAGCTTTGCCAGTGGCGCTGCATCGCGCCTGGCTGCCCTCACAGACATGGAGAAAATTATCTAGCTCAAGAAGGTTGAAAGACAACAAGATTGCGTCCTTCCGCCAAGGCACGCGATACTGGCAATAGTCAACTCGCTGAAACTTTGCATTGAAACGGGTTACTAGCTCAAGATGTTGCGGTACGAGCCAGAGTCTGGATGAAGTTGAGTTCTCGATCATAACGACACGGCCCGCGGAGGCAGCAGCCTCGACCAGACTCAGGACGCGTGACAGAATCAGGTTGGCCTCACTTACTTTCGACAGGTCCGCTGTTGAGAGGGATGGGAGGCCAAACTGACAATCGTCACTGCGAAGCGGGGGCGGTCCAAGCCCGTCGTTATTCCTGGCTCTAGACCAGGTCTTACAGTCGAAGCCAAATTGCAAACCACACAGCTGTCTAGTCGCAATGCGCTGGCGAAAACAAGCGATCACTTGTGGGCCTGCGAGGTCGGCTTGAGCCCCGTCGATGCAGTCACAGCCTTCGGCTGCCAGCCCGCGCCTGCCAACAGCACTGGCAAGGTTGGCGGGCCCGCGCATGAACTCGACGAAAGGCGGGGCGGCGCGGCCGGGCCCGGGTGGCGGCCCGAAACGCCGCGGCGGGCCTTGGGCCTGTGCAGGCCCTGGCCGCTGGCTCCGCGCTTGCGCTGGCAGCCTCGCGCAGGAGCCGCTCGAACTGGCCTGGGGCGCCCCTGGCTCTCTTGACGACGGCGGCTGGCAGAGTGGCCTCCTGCTGCTGGATGGGCGCGTGCGCCTCGTAGCGCCTGGCGCTCCTGTCGGAAGCCCACCTCCCGCGCTCCTTGATCTCTGGTAGAGACCGCTGACGTTAGAGTCGGTCGTGGGAGGGGCCGCCGTGGCGTAGCTGGATCAGCGCGCACTTGTTGGGGATGCCGAGGATTCTGAACGCCTTGATCCAGAAATCGCGCAGCTGAAGCACGGTGGGCCTGAACAGCGGGCGTCGAGGCAGGCCGCTCTTGATCGCGCGCAGCAGATCCCCGAGCCACTCCGCCTCGACGGAGTCGAGCATGATCGACTCGTCGGAGAGCCTGACCTTGCTCACCTCGCCGCGGTCGCTGGAGTGGAGGTTCAGCACGAAGAAGCTGGACGACGCGGACGGGGGCACCAGATCCTCCTCCAGCAGGTTCTCCGCCTCGGACGGGCGGAGGTAGGCCAGGAACATCGTCAGAACCATCAGCGCTGCCACGGGCGCCTTGAAGTCGACGGTCATGATCTGGGCGATCAGGCAGGTCAGGATCCACTGCATCGGCGGCCTCGTGAGTCCTGGGCCAAGCCTCTCCCGGCCTTGCATCGTTCGCGACAACCTCGGGAGGCGCAGCGCGCCCCGCGGGGAAAAGTCGGGGTGCTCTGAGAGGAAGGCTGCGTAGGTCCGGTGCACGACCCCCCTGTCCAGGCCCTCTGCACAGGCGTAGTTGGCGAAGTTCGTCAGCGCCAGGTCGGCCTCGGCTGGGGTGCCCAGCGAAAAGCCGTGGGCCACGACGAAGCGCTTGAGCTCCAGCACGCAGTCCGCGTAGACGTCCTGGGTGGCTGGAGCCACAGCGTTCGCCTCCAGGAAAGACTGCTTGCCCTCCGTGGTGCGGTGGAACGCGCCTGAGGCTGCCGCCCTCCTGGCTGCCCGCTCCTCGCGCGAGCTGCCCTCGAACGGCCGCCCTCGCAGGCTGGCCTTGTCGAGCGGGCGGGCTCCCTGGGCAGCGCGGCGGGCGGGCGCCCTTCGTAGCCGCGACGTCTCCATCCTTGGTCTCCCAGCGGCGCGAGCCGTGGTCGGATCGGTTGTGCTCGGATGGGATCCAGCGGCCCTCGAACCGAACATTGGCTGTGATGGAATAGGCGGTCTCTCGGCGGCAGCGCGGGAGAAGCCCGATAGAAGAGCATCAGCCTCTGGAGAGGGCCAGGACGGTTCCCAGGTTGTCGCCTAGCTTCAGGTGCCGCTTGTTGAAGGCCCTGAAGGACCGAAGTACGCGCCTGGACCCCGCGTTGCTGGCCCGCGCCTCCGAGACAGCGATGGTCTCCGAGACGTGGAAGGGGGCTGCGAAGACCTCGCTCCAGAGCTCTTCCTTGAGGAACTCGATGGGGGACCTCGTGAGAGTCGGGGTTGAGCTCCCAGGGGCCCTCGTTGTGGGCCCCCTGAAGCCCAAGACGGTGTTGACGTCCCCGAAGACATCCAGCTGCTCCCCAAGATGGAGCCCCTTGTTGATCCCCATCGCGTCCCCGTAGGAGTCCATTGTGGGGCCCGGCGCAGACGTGCGTGCACGCATGGCTGACGGGGCCCTGCACCCCCACCTTTCGCTGGTTCTTCCGATAGACGCAACGGCGGAGGAGGGGGGGGGGCTGCAGCCACGGCCATCCCCGAGAGGCATGCGTCAGTAGCGACGACTGTGGAACTCCACGGCATTCTCAAATTGCCGAACATCGTGCGCAGCAGGGAACGGCACTGGGAAACTCCGAGCGCCGCCGAGGGCCACAGGCGTACTCTGTCAGTGTAATGGCACCTGATGAAATCGTAGAGGTTCCTGAGTATACGAAGCAACTCACGGCGAAGCATGACGTGATCAATGACGTGACCGACAAAACGTTTAATAGCTTGCCCTGTGACCCTCGGCCTACTCTCTAGCCAGAGGCAGGTTTGCCTGAGCCTCTCGGGGCGCTCGGGCTTCGAAAAGTCAATGCCCTGCACCCCGTCGATGAGGCGGCACAAGCCGGTGAACGTCGGTGAGGCCCCTACCACCTCGTGGACTTCGACGCCGAAGGATGCCCAGTCGGCAATGATGTCATCGAGCGTGCTGTCACACCGTGCTGGATGAGTGCCAACCACGTTGATGTTATCACAATAGGGCAGCAGACACGGCAGACCCCCCTTCCAGCGATGGAACTGGGCCGCGATCCGTGAGCAGACGCTCAGGACCCAGCGAGGACGCCTGCAAGCAGCGAAAGACGTCGCAGCGCTGCCCAAGCCAGAGAGCTCAGTCTCCCCCCATCGGGGCCACCGAGAGGAAGGGCCACACCCAACCCCCGCGGTCCACCTGAGGGGCATCCACTGCGCTGCGACCCTACTGCGACAGCATGGCCTCGGGCACAGGTGGCAATGAAAAGAACAGGCCGAGCTCCTCGCTGAGACCCAGTATGTAGAAAGGGTTGCGTGTGTCGGCCTGGGCGCAGTACAGGGCATCCCTGAATTTGCCGCTGTCGTCGGCAGCGCGCCCGAGCTCGATCCTCCCGTAGGCCGCCGACGCCCCCGTACTCTGAGAGGGCGCGTGGCGGAAACGCCTGTTCGGAACACGGGCGCCCCAGACGAGGCGCTGCTGACCGTTCTTCTTGGCAGCGAAGAAAGTGGTCACAATGTCCTTAGGATTGAAAGAGAACGACACCATGCCTGCGGACACGAGGTCGCCCACGAAAGTGACGCAAGCGTCCTGATGCTTACGCAGGCAGTCGCCCATGCACGGGGTGATGGGGGGCTCGGTCTCTACGATCTGGCCCCATTCATCAGCAGAGCGAAGCATTCGCGTCTCGAACTGCAGCAGATACTCCCTCCCGACCGGGTCGATCACCGCCTCAACCCAGGGCGCAGCCGATCCCGCTCTGGGGATGTCAACACAAGATCTGCCATACTGCACTACCGGACTCTTGGCCTCGTCGCCGGTGCACGCGAGGCGGCTAGCCAGAAGCTCACGAGCGGCCCCACGGCGGGCGCACACGGCGCTGGCTCTTGGGGCAGCCTTCACCTGGGAGAAAATGGCCCGATGGGCCTCCCTCTGAGCAGCATTGGGAGCGCCGCGCTGCTGTGCAGGAGGGTGAAGCATGTTGAGGCCGTCGATGACCTCGTTGCACTCAGCCTCGAGGGTGCGGCGGCGTGCCAGCCTGCGGCGGACGCGCACCGTAGTCCCTGGCCTCGTGGGCGGCGTCGGCCCCACCGGCGGCAGCGGGAAGAGATCACGCTGGCGGCCAGGCTGAGAACACAAAACTGCGGCGGGCCCTACCCGCGGAGGGGCCTGATCTCGGCTGGAGGTCGGCCCTAGCCTCCAGCCTGAGGAAGTGATCCGCCATCTGCCCCAGCTCCGCCTGGGGCACGCTTGGGGATGTTCCTCCTCAACTTGGCCTCCTGCTTCGCCTTGCGCGCTTCCTTCAGGATGGCCGAGCGGTCCTTCAGGCTCTCGGCTATGTACTTCTGGAACGCCGGCACCGTGGAGGCACCGTCCTTCCTTGTGGCGAGGCCCACGTAGACGCCACTGGCAGAGTAGTCGGGCATGGATGGTGAGCCACGGTGCGCATCCCCAATGAGCTGGAGGCGCCTCGCGAGGAGCTCAGCCGACTGCAGCGCCCCGATGTTGACTGAGCTGGTCCACTGTCAGCATAGGCGCGAGCACCCTGCAGATGACGTCGTGCTCGTAGACCGAGCGGTCGCCCTCGGGGATCCTGCCGCCTCGCAGATCCAGCTCTCGCGGTGAGTCACCGCCGAGAGACCCGCGTCGCGCCAGGAGCGCACGAGGGACAGGCAGGCGCGAGGGCCGTCGACCATGGCTCCGCCCTCTGGCTTGTCCGCTAGCTGGTGGTCTACGGCGTCGGCGAAAGGTCGTCGTCCGACTCCCTCTTGATTGAACTTCGCGTGCATAACCCTGAGGTCATCAACCACATAGCTCTCGACGTCTCGGCGCGCCACCAGGCGAGCCGTCACGTTAGCCGCGGGGAGGGGGGAACACGGCGCAATCCCCGAGCACCTGCGTGCCATCGGGGAGCGGGTCAGGCAGAACCTGACCTCGAGAGAGCCCATGGCAGTCCTCCGTCGCAACCCACACTGAGCCAGGCGGAGCCGTGGGCACCACTGCGCCTGCACGTCCCGCGACACCTGCCAATCCAGCTCCCCGGTGGGGGACTGCGGCTCTCGCGGCTCCTGCGCCTCCTGGCACGACGGCGGCAGCAGCAGCGGGGGCCGCGACGCGGCCTCCCACCATGAGGGTTCCGTCGCGCTTCAGCTGCTCGAAGGTGGCCGCATCGGGAGGGTTCAGGAACCTGTAGATCCGACGCCCATCGACACCGACAGAAGTGTCTCCAGGCTGGTTGATCCACCTGACCTCTGCGATGTCGTCGCTCTGCTGGCTGAGGTCCTCGGCGTAGCGATCAACGTCGTTCGTGAACGTCGAGACGAGGGACGGCTGCACCACCGATACCCCCGTGATGGGGCGCTCATGCCAGACCTCGGGCACTGGTAGATCATACCGTATGAGGACCCAGTCGCCTGGTGACGCCACCAGGCTCGCTGGAGAGGTTGACGCCGCCGCAGCTGAGCGACCTGCGCCCTAGCCGCCGCCTCCACCCCCTCGTTCTCGCTGTCGTCCCTGCGGATACTGCGCCTTCCCCAAGAGGTCACACCCACACTGCCCACGCTGCCAACGAGAACGCCGACAGTCAGAGAGGGCAAGTCGTAGCCGAAGAAGTCCTCCTCGGCAGGCAAGGGGTGGGCGACAGGGCAGGACAGGTTGAACTCCGGCGCCTGAGGAAAGTCGGGGCACGACAGCTGCACCTGCGGGGCCTGGCAAGTGAGGTTGGGCGCCACGAGTCTCGGGCACGAGAGGTTCGGGGCTGGGCACGACAGCCTGCAGTCGGGGCACGTCGGGGCACGTCGGCACGGCGGGGCACGTCGGCACGGCCGGAGAGAAGGCCAGGTACTAGGCGAACAGCTCGGCGCCCCTCCACAATCCAGCCCGGATATCACGCACGGGAAAGATCTACCCAGGATCCGTGGGGCCGGGAAGCATGCACGGCGAGAGGTGTTTGCCGCAAAAAATCTTGAGCAATATATGCAATGGAAAGAATCGGCATCTCCGTGCCACTAATCATTCAAGAGCTAGCTCCACCCAAACACCCCGCCTTGCCTTGTTCACGACACGAAGATGTCAGAGATGCAGCAGTGGCAGCCTACCCCCGGAAAGCCGCACACCAGAGGGCACTCCAGCGAGAGGTCGCTCTTAGAGGCAGTCTTTCTTAAAACTCCGGCAAGTTTACTTTCATGGAAGGGGCGCGGCCCGAAAGGAAATCTGGACTTCACGCACGTTAGCTGCTTACAAAAGCTGCACAGCGGTTGGGGGGGGGACCAGGAGACCCGACGTCGCGGACCAACAAAAACACATCGTCGAACATCACCACCAGAGCCCAAGACACCACCAGAGTGAGGGGGCCGAACGGTCACTCACTGTCCCTAAGCGGGTGACTGACTGAAGTGAGGTTCCGCGGCGGGGATTGTTGTTGTTGTTGTTGCTGTTGTTGATGCTGCTGTGGTTGTTGTTGTTGCTGCTGCTGTTGGTGTTGTTGCTATTGGATTAGCAAATCTAGAGCATAAGTATTGTTGATCACCCTCAGGTAACTCTTGTATGTTTCAGGTGAAGTTGTCCTCACACTTTATTTCGAACTCGCGCTGTCGCGCGGGACTTCCTCACAACACATCTAAGAATCGCACTCTCGCGCGGGATTTTATTCAGACGCCGCGTCCTCGACACTCAGGAATCATACTCTCGATATGGATTTCTGTACGATGCTTTGTGGAATTGCGCTGTCGCTCAAAACTTCCTTGCGATTCATACGAGACGCACGCGTCAGCAACCCGCCTGCCCCATGTCCCTGCCTTAGGGGCTGCACGAAATACACGTTTCAGATCAGAAAGATATAACCCCACCTGGCACGATCGAAGACGAACAGGGCCCGCCTGACACTTCCTCGCAGTTTATCTATACGACCACAATTCGGGTCATATTGAGTTTCGAGGGGGGAACGAACGGTTCATGCCATCAATCCCACATCGATCAAACTCTCGATCTCGCAACAAATCTCATTATAGATCTCACACTCGGCATCTCCATCGATCACACACACACCAAGTCTCGCGATCGATCTCACACTGGATATCACGATGGATGCGACAGTCGAACTCACGATCGATCTCACAAGCGATCCCACGATCGACCTAACAACATACCTCACTATCCGGCAACCGAAGTTACAATCGATCTCGCATTCGGGATCATTCTCTACCACACGACAATTCTCACTATCGATCTCACTACGGATCCCGCAATCGATCTCACAATCGATCGCACGATCGGTCTCACAATGGGTTTCACAATCGATCTCACAGTCGCTCTCAGTATCGGTCACACTGTCTACCCCACTATAGATCCCACGCGTGATCCCAAGGTCGATCTCACAACAGATCTCAGTACCGATCGCACAACAGATCCCGCTGTCGATCTTGCAACGAATCCCACTGGCGACTTCACTATCAATCCCACGAAAAATCTCACTATCGGTCTCACAAAAGATTTCGCTATCGACCCCACAACCGATCTCACAATCGATTGGACAATCAATTTCACGACCCGTCTCAGAAGCGACCCCACGACCAATTGCACAACAGATCTTGCGATCAATCTCGAGATCGATCTCGCCATCGATCTCACAACCGAACGCATTATCGATCCCACATTCGGAACCACTGTCGATCGCACATAAGCTCTCACGATCGCTCTCACAATCGATCTCACAATCGGTCTCACCATCGATGCCACTATACATCTCACGAGCGATCTCACGATTGATATCACACCAAATCTCACGATCGATCTCACAACAGATCCCGCTATCGACCCCACAACAAATCTCACAATCGGTTTCACGACCGATCACTACCATCGATGCCACGAACAATTTCAGAACAGATCCCACGATCGATTCCAATACCGATCTGGCAATCGAACTCACAATCGATCTCACGAGCGATTTCACGATCCCACAACAAATCTCAATATCGCTCTCACAATCTATATCACAATCGATCTGACAATCGATTTTACCATCGACCTCACAGTCGGCCTCACTATCGATGTCACAACAGTTCCCACTGTCGGTCTCACAATCGATGTCACAGTCGATCTCATAATCGATCTCAGCATCGGTCTCATAATTGAACGCACGATCGATCTCACGAACGATATTACCAACGATCCCACTATCGGCTTCACGATCTCGGCAACGACGGGGCAACCCCCGCCACCGACGGGGTTTCGATCTCACTATCGGTCTCACGATCGATCTCACGAATTATCGATATCGCAATCGATCGCACAACAGATCTCACTGTCGATCGCACTATTGACTTCACTACCGGTCTCACTGACGATCTCAATATTGATATCACTATCGATCTCACTATCGCGCCATCGACGGCCCCCCCCCCCGACACCGACGGGGCAGCCCCGCATCACCGACAGAGCACCCCCGCACCACCAGCGGGGCCCCCCCGCACCACGGACAGTGCACCCCCGCAGCACCGGCGGGGCACCATTTGGCTTCACTGTCGATCTCACAACAAATGTCGCGATCGGTCTCACTAGCAATCTCACCATCGATTTCACCATCGATCTGACTATCGGTCTCACTATCGATCTTACAGTCGATCTAACACTGTAACTGGCTGATGGTGGGTGAGATGGTATCTCCTGAGAAGGAATTAGAGTTCAAGTTTGAGTTCGAGCAAAGGGAAAATCAAAAGTTCGAGTTCGAACCCCCAAAACCCAATTTTCTAAATGAAACTATTCAAAACGGCCCCCTGGCACAACGACGACCTTTTCCAAACTTTTGAACTCTTGTTCGACTTGTTTAACTTACTTCTGACGTGCCTGCACGTTTTTTTGAACGTATTTGAACTGTTTTTGATCGTTGTTGCAATTTGCCTAATGTGCTAAACCTTTGTTTGGATTTCTGATGTTTTCGAAGTTTGCTCGTCGCCGCCGAGCGCTATCTGAATGTTGTCCGAACTTGTTTATCGCCGCCGATGTGTTTCCGAATTCGTTTTTCGCCGCCAAACTTCTCCGATGTTTCCGAACTTCAGCGTTCCAGCAACGTTGAACGTGAACTTTGTAAGAACATTGGAGTCACACTTTTCACGACCTTCTGACACGTTAACACAAAGACCGTTCGCGCCCATTTCGGCCTGTTACAAATCTAGCAATCGACCTCAGTATCGATTTCACGATTGACCTAACTATCCATCTCAGCATCGCTCTCATTATCGATCTCACGATCGAACACACTATCGCGCCACCGACGGGGCACCCCCTGATGCCGACAGGGTATCGATCTCACGATCGATATCACAATCATTCCCGTCAAGAGCCTCACTATCGATCGCATGATTGACCTGGCTATCGGTCTCACCATCGATCTCACGATCGATCTATCGCGCCACCGACGGAGCGCCACGGGGCACCCCCCACACCACCGACGGGGCACCCCCGCACCATTTGCGGTGCACCCCCGCACCACCGGCGGGGAACCCCCGCCCACTGGCGGGGCACCAGACGGATTCACCGCCGATCTCACAGCAATTCTCACGATCGGCCAGTTTCACTATCGATCTCACAATCGATCTCACCATCGATACTGCTACCGGTCTCACAATCGATCTCACAATCGATATAACAATCGACCCCGATATCGATCTCACGATTGAACCGGTATCGATGTCACATTCGGTCTCACGATCGATCTCGCGATAAATCTCGCGATCGCTTTCACCACAAATCGAACTATCGATCTCACCATTGACCTCACTACCAGTCCCACTATACATGTCACAAGTGATCTCGCAATCGATATCACTATCGCGCCACAGACGGGACACCCCCGCCACCGACGGGGCACCCCCGCACCGCCGACGGGGCACTTCCCAACCACTGGCGGGGCACTCCCGCACCACCTTTGGGGCACCCCCGCACCACTGGCGGGGCACCCCGGGACACCGCGCGCCCGGGGGCGGGACGGTCAAACGGCTCCACGGTCTCTACCCACGGCGGCATCACTCCTGTCGCACACCCGCGCAGCCTCGCCCCGCCCGCACGCACGACACAAACACGAAACCGAGACCGATTTTCGGGTGGGGGGCTGTCCGTCCCACTGCGATCTCACCCCCTCGCCTCCGGTTCCAAAAACGCGCTCTCGCGCGGGACGTCCTCACAAGCTATGCAGGAATCGCGCTCTCGCGTGGGACTTTCTCAATTTATTCAGACGCCGCGCCCTTGACACTCAGTAATCAGGCTCTGGCTTTGTCCTGCCTCACGATTCACTTTGGGTTCGTGCTATCGCTCGCGACTTCTTCGCGATTCATGCAGGACGCACGCTTCAGCAACCCGCCTGCTCGACCTGGCCGCCTGGGCCCGCCTTCCCGACCCGCCCGCTAGGGTCTACCCGCCCGATCTGCCCGTATCCCCTCCTGCTACTCGTTCTCCCTCGTACTCCATCCTTTTCCCACTTCCATCCGTCCTCGTATTCCCTGTTTTGGGGGTTGCGCTGCATGCACGTGGCAGGTAATGAAAATATACCCCCAAGGAAAAACAATCGAAGACAGGTATCGAGGGTTTGGGAAATACTTGTTAAACGGCACGCCAGCAGATAGGACCGAACAGTATTAACATGATTGTTGTTCATGCAATTGTAGTTGCAGTTGTAGTTGTAGTGGTAGTTGTTCATGTAGTTGTAGCTGTAAGTGTCGATGTAGTTGCAGTTGTAGTTGCAATTTAGGTTGCAAGTGTAGTTGCAGCTGTAATTGTAGTTGTAGTTGTATATGCTGCTGATGTTGTTGTTGTTGGCGTTGTTGTTGTTGTTGTTGTTGCGTTGCGAGTTTCAATTGAAGTGCCCTTCCTGGGCCCCCCCCCCTCTGCTTTTTATCCAGGAAAGCTGGGGGGCACCAGACTGGGCCCCTGGCCCCCGAGTTACAACAACAACGGCTCCCGCCTGATACTCCCCCACAATGTATTCCCCAATCGCGCTCTCGCGTCTCACAATGTATGAAGAGATCGCGCTCTCGCGTGGAACGTCCTCGTAAGATATTCAGACGCCGCGCCCTCGACACTCAGGAATCACGCTCTCGTTTTGGCCCGTCTCACGATTCACTTTGGAATCGTGCTATCGCTCGAGACTTCTTCGCGATTCATGCAAGACGCACGCTTCAGCAACCCGCCTGCTCGACCGGGCCGCCGGGGCGCGCCTTCCCGACCCGCCCGTTAGGGTCTACCCGCCCGATATGCCCGTTTGGTTTTGCCACGTGCTTTCTGCTCCCAGCCCCCTCTCATGTTACGTGTTCTCTCTCGTGTTCCATCCTCCTCCCTCCTCTTGTCCCGTTCTTCCATCCGTGCTCTTCTCCTGCCGTAGGGGCTGCATGAAATACACGTTGCAGGTAAGAAATATAGACCCCAAGGGAGTACGATCGAAGACAACAAAGGCGGATATCGAGGGTGTGGGATATACGTGTTGACTGGCACGCGAGCAGATAAGACCGAACAAACTTGACATGGTGTTTGGTGTTGTTGTTGCTGTTGTTGGAGGTGCTGTTGTTGTTGCGATTGAACTCTCACTACTGAAGAATAACTATTGTTGATCCCCCGGTGCACTTTATATGTTTCAGTTGAAGTGCCCCTCCCGGCGCTCGCACTCTGTTTTTTGATCAGGGAAAACTTTGAAGGTCAAACTGTGTTGTTGGCCCCTGGGTTGCAACAACAACAACGGCTCCCACCTGACAGTTCTTCACAATTCAGCCAGGACCCCCGCTCCCGCCCAAGATTTCCTCACATTTTACTCAGGAATCGCGCTCTCGCCGGGACTTCCTTACAATATATTCAAAGATCGTCTTGGCGCTCTGGACTCGAACTCTCGCTGTAAACTCGCTTGCAATTTACTCAAAAATAGCGCCCTTGCGTTGGAATCACCCGCAGTTTACTCAACCGCCGCGCTTCCCACACTCAGGCACCCAGGAGTCGCGCCCACGCTTAGGACTCCCTCCCTGATTATTTCGGAGTCGGGATCTCGTAGCCCTTCGTGGCCTCGTTGCAGCCCTTCGTGGCCCCCGTTGCAGCCCTTCGTGGCCCCGGTGCAGCCCTTCGTGGCCCCCTCGCTGCCCTTCGTGGCCCCGGTGCAGCCTTTCGTGGCCCCCTCGCTGCCTTTCGTGGCCCAGGTGCAGCCCTCCGTGGCCCCCCCGCGGCTCTTGTTGACCCCGTTGCAGCCCTTCGCGGCCCCGTTGCAGCCCTTCGTGGCCCCCTCGCTGCCTTTCGTGTCCCCGTCGCAACCCTTCGTGGCCCCCTCGCTGCCCTTCGTGGCCCGTTGCAGCCCTTCGTGGCCCCCTTGCTGCCCTTCGCGGCCCCATTGCAGCCCTTCGTGGCCCCCTCGCTGCCCTTCGTGGCCCCATATACGCATGCCCTTCGTGGGTCCCCGCTCGTTCGCGCCCGTCGCGGCCCCACATGCATGCCTTTCGTGGCCTTGCTGTCGCCCTTCGCGGACCCTTCGCTGCCCTTAATGGCCCCGTTGCTGCCCTCAATGGCCCCGTCCTTCTCCTCCGCGGCCCAACGTACGTATGCCATTCGTGGCCCCCGCTTCTTCGCGCCCGTCGTGGCCCCCTGTGCATGCCCTTCGTGGCCCCGCTGTCGCCCTTTGTGGCCCCCTCGCTGCCCTACGTGGCCCGATTGCTACCCTCAGTGGCCCCGTCGTTGCCTCCTGTGGCCCCGCATTATCTGCCCTTCGTGGCCCCCGCTCGTTCGCGCTTTTCGTGGCCCCATACGCATTCCCTTCGGGTCCCCGCTGTCGCCCTTCGTGGCCTACTTCGTGCCTTTCGTGGCCCTGCTGTCGTTTTCTCTATCGCTCTCTCTTTCGCTCGTCGTCGTCGTTGTCGTCGTCGTCGCCGTCGTCGTCGTCGTCGTCATCGTCGTCGTGGTCGGTCCCCACTCTGTCCCTCTTGGGGTCTGGTTGCCGCCGATCAGCACTGCCGCTGGCCAGGCCGACGGTCCACGGCCGCCCCGCCGCTTGCCGGGGCCCGACCTGCAGGGAAGAAAAATATACGACCCACCCACGACCCACCCGCGACACACGCGGGACGCATCCGCGACCCACCCCGCGACCCATCCGCGACCCACTCGCGACCCACCGAGCGACCCACTCCGCGACCCACTCCGCGACCCATCCGCGACCCACTCGCGACCCACCCGCTACCCACACACGTTGCTTTCTCGAACAAATCGGCGCCTGCGGCGGGCTTGCTGTAAAGTTTGAAAAGATGTGGCGCCTGCGGCGGGCTCGCGGTATAGTTCAAAAACTAAGCGCCTGCAACGGGCTTCTTCAGAGCCTCGCAGACCGCAGACGTCCCCGCCACCCCCTCGCTCTTATCCGCAACTGCGGGGTGCTACGCATTTCCGCAGCACTGTCGAGCCGGATCGATCCCAAATCTGGCCAACGCCCGTTGTGACAAATTATCCTGGCGAAGGACCCAACCATGCGCAGTTGTGAATATCGCATTGCGGGTGCCGCTTTCGGTGGAGCTCCCTGTGGGGCCACGAAACGCTGTGCTGGGTGGGGGTGACGCATGCGGGCGGCACCACTGGGGCCTTCGGTGGAGGTCCCTGTGGGGCCACGAAACGCTGTACTGGGCGGGGGTGACGCATGCGGGCGGCACCACTGGGGCCGTCGGTGGAGCTCCCTGTGGGGCCACGAAACGCTGTGCTGGGTGGGGGTGGCGCATGCGGGCGGCACCACTGGGGCCTTCGGTGGAGCTCCCTGTGGGGCCACGAAAAGCTGTGCTGGGGTGGGGGTGACGCATGCGGGCGGCACCACTGGGGCCTTCGGTGGAGGTCCCTGTGGGGCCACGAAACGCTGTGTTTGGTGGAGGTGCCGAAATGGGTGTGCGGGACGCATGCGAGCGGTGGCACTGGGCCTTCGGTGGAGCTCCCTATGGGGCCACGAAACGTGTGAGGGGTGTGCCGACATGGGTGTGGCTGACGCATGCGGGCTGGGGCCACGAAACGTGTGAGGGGTGTGCCGAATTGGATGTGGCTGACGCATGCGGGCGGCGGCACTGCGGCCTTCGGTGGAGCTCCCTATGGGGCCACGAAAGCGTGTGAGGGGTGTGCCCGAATTGGGTGTGGCTGACGCATGCGGGCGGCAGCACTGGGGCCTTCGGTGGAGCTCCCTATGGGGCCACGAAACGTGTGAGGGGTGTGCCGAATTGGGTGTGGCTGACGCATGCGGGCGGCGGCACTGGGGCCTTCGGTGGAGCTCCCTATGGGGCCACGAAACGTGTGAGGGGTGTGCCGAACTGGGTGTGGCTGACGCATGCGGGCACTGGTGCCTTCGGTGGAGCTCCCTATGGGGCCACGAAACGTGTGAGGGGTGTGCCGAATTGGGTGTGGCTGACGCATGCGGGCGGCGGCACTGGGGCCTTCGGTGGAGCTCCCTATGGGGCCACGAAACGTGTGAGGGGTGTGTCGAATTGGGTGTGGCTGACGCATGCGGGCGGCGGCACTGGGGCCTTTGGTGGAGCTCCCTATGGGGCCACGAAACGTGTGAGGGGTGTGCCGAACTGGGTGTGGCTGACGCATGCGGGCGGCAGCACTGGGGCCTTCGGTGGAGCTCCCTATGGGGCCACGAAACGAGTGAGGGGTGTGCCGAAATGGGTGTGGCTGACGCATGCGGGCGGCGGCACTGGGGCCTTCGGTGGAGCTCCCTATGGGGCCACGAAACGAGTGAGGGGTGTGCCGAAAGTTGCGGGTGTGGCTGACGCATGCGGGCGGCGGCACTGGGGCCTTCGGTGGAGCTCCCTATGGGGCCACGAAACGTGTGAGGGGTGTGCCGAATTGGGTGTGGCTGACGCATGCGGGCGGCGCACTGGGGCCTTCGGTGGAGCTCCCTATGGGGCCACGAAACGTGTGAGGGGTGTGCCGAAGTGGGTGTGCTGACGCATGCGGGCGGCAGCACTGGGGCCTTCGGTGGAGCTCCCTATGGGGCCACGAAACGTGTGAGGGGTGTGCCGAATTGGGTGTGCTGACGCATGCGGGCGGCAGCACTGGGGCCTTCGGTGGAGCTCCCTATGGGGCCACGAAACGTGTGAGGGGTGTGCCGAATGGGTGTGGCTGACGCATGCGGGCGGCGGCACTGGGGCCTTCGGTGGAGCTCCCTATGGGGCCACGAAACGTGTGAGGGGTGTGCCGAATGGGTGTGGCTGACGCATGCGGGCGGCAGCACTGGGGCCTTCGGTGGAGCTCCCTATGGGGCCACGAAACGTGTGAGGGGTGTGCCGAATGGGTGTGCTGACGCATGCGGGCGGCGGCACTGGGGCCTTCGGTGGAGCTCCCTATGGGGCCACGAAACTGTCGCTGACGCATGCACTGGGGCCTTCGGTGGAGCTCCCTATGGGGCCACGAAACGTGTGAGGGGTGTGCCGAATTGGGTGTGGCTGACGCATGCGGGCGGCGGCACTGGGGCCTTTGGTGGAGCTCCCTATGGGGCCACGAAGGCGTGTGAGGGGTGTGCCGAATTTGGGTGTGGCTGACGCATGCGGGCGGCGGCACTGGGGCCTTCGGTGGAGCTCCCTATGGGGCCACGAAACGTGTGAGAGGAGATAGTGGTGATGACTGCGATGATGATGACGATGATGGTGATGAGGACGGTCGCGAGGATTATGACGAAGATGATGATGACGGTGATGATGACGACGACGACAACGATGATGATGATGACGATGATGATGGTGGGAGGAGGGAGGAGGAAGGAGAGGGAGGAGAAGAGGAGAGGAGAGGAGGAGAGGAACGCGGGGCACCGTCTCTTCAAAACGAGGACCCAACACCACAGGATGGTTGGGAAAAACAACGCTCTGATCGCAGGAAATGCCATACACGTAACTTTGCCAGAATCTGCTTGGAAACGCGCTCTTGCGTGCAGCCGGGCCGCGAGCGCGTGGTGGTGGTGCTCCTCTGGCGCCGTGGCGATGTCGACGTCCTGGTGTCGGGTGCGCCGGAGGGAAAGACAACGATAGGGAGGGGCTGGCTCAGGGGGGAAACATCGAGCTGGTATCGGCGGTACTTCGCCGATAGATCGGCGATAGGCCCCCGATTGCGAGTCCCACGTTCATGGGCGGGGTGACGCAGTGGGCGATTGAGGGTCGATGCATCCCCCCCTGAGCCAATCCCCCCAAACATTGACCCTGAGCAGAGGGGGCCCAGGAACCCTGACAGCTGCGCGTCGCACAAGAATGACGAAGGAAGGACGTTGATATTTTTCGGCCGTCTGGGGTCCTGTCCGGGCCCCGGGGCCATCAAAAAACGAATCGGGATGAGAAGCTGGTCCCCAAGAGGAGGTCTAGACCGGTGGGGAGCCTCGCTGCGAAAGGATTACGACGTCGGACGTCTGGGGACGGGTCCAGGAAGAGACAGGCCAGCGCATCATGGCCCGAGGCATGTGCGCGATGTGGCATGTGCGCGATTGAATGGCCCCGGCCATGACAATCCGCGACCCCTTAGTCCTCACCCCCCCCCCCTTCGGCGCCCCCGACTTTGGCGTGGCAGGCCTGGGCGTCGCAGTAAAAGTCGCGACTGCCAGTGTGCCGTGGGGTCATAGGGCCTCTGCAGGCCGATCCCGTCGAGATCCCCGGGCGGCGCGCGCTACGAGCACATGGCAGCGTCGGAGGGGAAATGGAGGGGCTTAGAAGCTGCGCACAGGCCGAGACATTCCACGTCTTGAACTTTTCGGTGCAGGGTCCACGGAAGTCCAGACCCTTCTTCTGGGACCAGCGCTTCATCCCGAGTCTTCTCGTTGACTGCCATGGGGCCCAGAAGCGACCCCCGGAAGCCGAAAACATTGAATTTCAGCCAGGGTCCAGACCCCAAACAACGCTTCTCCAGCCAAGGTGGCGTCCCATAGTTTTCGCGCGTCCTCCTGCTCCTGATCGGCCTGCGTCTTCGGTGTTGGCGTCGAGCATTCGTTGTCGTCGTCATTAGCCATATCCTCCTCATGTCTCCACATCCGCGTCATTCTCCTTCTCGCCCTCCTCCCCCCCCCCTCTCCACTACAACTGCCCCTCCCCCTCTTTCCCCTCCCCCTCCTCCTACTATTACGAGTACGGCTACTACTACTACTACTACCACTACTACTACTACTGCTGCTAAAACTACTACTACTACTACTACTACTACTGCTACGATTACTACTACGACCACCACTACGACTATTACTATTACTACTACTACTACTACTACTACTACTACGAGTACGGCTACTACGACTAGTACGACTACTACGACTACGACGACTACTACGACTACTACTACTACTACTACTGCTACGACTACTACTACGACCACCACTACGACGATTACTATTACTACTACTACTACTACTACGACGACTACTACTACTACTACGACTACTACGACGACGACGACGACTACGACTACGACGACTACTACTACTACGATTGCTACGGTTGCTACTACTACCACTACTACAACAACTACTACTACTACTACGACTACTACGACTGCGACTACTACTACTACTACTACTACTACTACTACTACTACTACTACTACTACTACTACTACTACTACTACTACTACTACTACTACTACTACTACTACTACTACTACTACTACTACTACTACTACTACTACTACTACTACTACTACTACTACTACTACTACTACTACGACTACTACTACTACTACTACTACTACTACTACTACTACTACTACTACTACTACTACTACTACTACTACTACTACTACTACTACTACTACTACTACTACTACTACTACTACTACTACTACTACTACTACTACTACTACTACTACTACTACTACTACTACTACTACTACTACTACTACTACTACTACTACTACTACTACTACTACTACTACTACGACTACTACTACTACGACTACGACTGCGACTACGACTACTACTACTACTACTACTACTACTACTACTACTACTACGACTACTACTACTACTACTACTACTACTACTACTACTACGACGTCTACTACTACTCCTACTACTACTACTACTACTGCCACTACTACTACTACTACTACTACTGCTACTACTACTACTACCACTACTACTACGACTGCTACTACAGCTACTACTACTATTACTCCCACTCACCTCTTCATGTCGCTCCTCCTCGTCCTCGTCCTCGTCCTCCTCCTCCTCCTCGCCAGCTTCATCATCGACACCACCCGCATCATCATCATCAGCAGCAGCATCCTCACCATCCTCATACTCATCATCAGCATCATCATCATCATCATCATCATCGTCATGGTCGTCGTCATCGTCATCCTCCTCCTCATAATCAGCATCATCATCAGCATCATTACACCCATCATCATCATCATCATCATCATCATCATCATCATCATCATAAGCATTATCCTCATCATCACCACCGCCATCACCATCATCATCACCATCATCATCATAAGAATCGCCATCATCTTCACCATCAGCATCAGCGTCAGCATCATCATTAGCATCATCATCATCACCACCATCATTCATCATTATCATCATTAGCATCATCAGCATCAAAATCATCATCAGCAGCGTCATCATCATGGCCATCATCATCATCATCATCATCATCATCATTCTCATCAACGTCATCCTCATCCTCCTCATCCTCCTCATCATTATTGCCATAAAAATCGTCATTGCCATTTTCATCATCAGCAGCATGATGATCGTCATCATCGTCAAAATCATTTCTTATCATCATCATCATCATCATCATCATCATCATCAGTAGCTTCAGCATCATCGTCATCAGTAGCAGCAGCGTCAGCATCCGCATCATCATCATCAGCATCATCACTATCACCTCATCAGCATCCTCAGCATCACCCTCATCAGCAGCAACAGCAGCAGCAACAGCAGCGTCAGCATCATCGACATCATCATGATCATCATCATCAGCATCATCATCGCAGTCGCCATCAGCAGCAGCATCAACGTTAGCATCATCATCATCATCAGCAGCATCATCGTTATCATCATCAGCATCAGCCTCATCAGCGTCATCAATATCCTCATCAGCATCGTCATCATCATCGTCGCCGTCATCGCCATCATCGGCATCATCAGCATCAATTCCATCATGACAATTACCATCATCAACACCATCATCATCGTCATCATGTTCACCATCATCATCAGCAACATCATCAATCTCATTATCACCATCATCGTCATCACCATCATCATCGTCATCATCATACGCATCAGCATCGTCACCGTCATCGTCAGAATCATCACCATCAGTATGCTCAGCATCAGCATCATCACAATCATCATCAGCAGCAGCATCCTCGTCATGCGCATCCTCAGCATCACCACCACCATCATCATCATCGTCATCATCAGCATCATCATCATCAGCATCGTCATTATCGTCATGATCCTCATCATCCTTTCTCTCATCCGCCTCCTCCTCCTCCTTCTCATGCACCTCCTCATGTCACGTGTCCTTGTCTCCCTCCTCATACAATTCATCTTCATCCAACCGGTGCTCTTCCTCCTCCTCCTCGGTTTCCTCCTCCCCCTCCTCATCCTTCTCCTCCTCATCCCCCTAATCAGTTAGGACCTTATTGCACTCCGCGCGCGTCTCGGGACTGAGAGATGCGAGGATGTCTCAGTCGAAACGCGCTGGACCACCTCGCGCGCGGCATCTTGCAGCCCAGAAGGCGCCAAGACCCCTCCCAGTGCACAATTCGACAATAGAAGTGTAATGAAATAGTACGTTTGGCGTTTGGGTCTGACCCCTCCTCCCTCCTCTTTCCTCCCTCCTCCCTCCTCTATTCGAGGATGTCAGAAGCGAAACGGGCCAGACCACCTCGCGCGCAGCACCTCAGAGCCACATATTGAGAGGATGTCCCAGGCGAAACGAACAAGAACACCTCGCGCGCAACATCGCAAAGCCCAAGCTTGCGAAGATGTCTCAGGGGAAACTCGCCAGACCATCTCGCGCGCAGCATCCCGGAACTCCGAACTGCGATGATGTCTCAGGCGAACTAGACCAAACCACCTCGCGTGCTGCATCGCGGAACCCCGAATTGCGATGAGTCTAAGGCGAAACGGGCCACGCCACCTCGCGCACATTTTCTCGAAGCCCAGAATTGCGAATCTGTCTCAGACCAGACGGGACGGGCTGGACCACCTCGCGCGCGGCATCTGCCATGCCCAGATGGACAAGGATGTCTCAGGCGAAACGTGCCTGATCAACTCTCGCGCGGTATCTCAAAGCACAGAGTTGCGAAGATGTCTCACGCGAAAAAAGCTAGACCACCTCGCGCACATCTTCTCGAAGCCCCGAGTTGCGAGGATGTCTCATACGAAACGGGCTGGACCACCTCGCGCGCGGCATCTCGGACTCTGATGGGCGAGAATGTCTCAGGCGAAACCTGCCTGATAATCTCGCGCGCGGCATCTCGGAGCTCAGAGTTGCGAGGATGTCTCAGGCAAAACGCACCAGACAACCTCGTGCACGACATCTCGGAGCCAAGAAGTGTGAGTATGTTTCAAGCCAACTAGACTGGACCACCTCGCGCGCGACATCTCGGAGCTCAGAGTTGCGAGGATATCTCGGGCAAAACGGGCCGGCCAGGCCACTTCTCGCACGGCATCTCGGAGCGTAGAATTACGAGAACTTCTCAAGCGGAACGGGCTGGACCACCTCGCGCACAGCATCTCGGAGCCCAGATTTGCGAGGATGTCTAAACCAAACGCGCTGGACCACCTCGTGAGCGGCATCTCGGAGCCCAGACTTGCGAGGATGCCACAAGCGCAAGCGGAATGGGCTGGGCCACCTCGCGCGCGGCATCTCGGAGTCCAGAGTTGCGAGGATGCCTAAAACAAAACGCGCTGGAACACCTCGTGCGCGGCATCTCGGAGCCCAGAGTTGCGAGGATGTCTCAGACGAAACAGGCTGGACCACCTCGCGCGCAGTATCTCGGATCCGAGAGTTGTGAGGATGTCGCAGGTGGCGCACAGACCCCTCCCAGAGAACACTTGGACCAACGGGTTTTTTCCCAGCCATCCTGTGGTGTTGGGGCCTCGTTTTGAAGAGACAGCGCCCCGCGTCTCCTTCGTCCTTGCGCTTCGTGGCCCCATAGGGAGCTCCGCCGATGGCCCCAGTGGCACCGCCCGCATGCGTCACCCACACCCATTTCGGCACACTCCGCACACGTTCCGTGGCCCCATAGGGCCATAGGGAACTCCACCGAAGCCCCCAGTGGCACCGCCCGCATGCGCCATCCTCCACACAGTACAGCGCTTCGTGGCCACATAGGGAGCTCCACCGAAGACACCAGCGGCACCACCCGCAAGCGTCATCCCCCACACAGTACAGCGCATCGTGGCCCCATAGGGAGCTCCACCGAAGGCCCCAGCGGCACCGCCCGTATGCGCCATCCTCCACACAGTACAGCGCTTCGTGGCCACATAGGGAGCTCCACCGAAGACACCAGCGGCACCACCCGCAAGCGTCATCCCCCACACAGTACAGCGCATCGTGGCCCCATAGGGAGCTCCACCGAAGGCCGCAGTGGCACCGCCCGCATGCGTCACCCACACCCAGTACTGCGCTTTGTGGCCCCATAGGGAGCCCCACCGAAGGCCACAGTGGCACCGCCCGCATGCGTCACCCCCACGCAGTACAGCGCTTCGTGGCCCCATAGGGAGCTCCACCGAGGGCCCCAGTGGCACCGCCCGCTTGCGTCATCCCAACCCAGTGCAGCGCTTCGTGGCTCCATGGGGAGCTCCACAGATGGCCCCAGTGGCACCGCCCGCATGCGTCACCCCCCTCCCAGTACAGCGCTTCGTGGCACCGCCCGCATGCGTCGCCCCCACCCAGTGCAGCGCATCGTGGCCCCATAGGGAGCTCCACCGAAGGCCCCAGTGGCACCGCCCGAATGCGCCACACCCACCCAGCACAACGCTTCGTGGCCCCATAGGGAGCTCCACCGAAGGACCCCGTGGCACCGCCAGCATGCGTCATTCCCCACACAGTACAGCGCTTCGTGGCCCCATGGGGAGCTCCACCGAAAACCCCTGTGACACCACCTGCATGCGTCACACCCACCCAGTACACCGCTTAGTGGCCCCATAGGAAGCTCCACCGAAGGCCCCAGTGGCACCGCCCGCATGCGTCACCGACACCGAGTACAGCGCTTCGTGGCCCCATAGGGAATTCAACGGGAGGCCCCAGTGGATGCACATGCATGCGTCGCCCCCGCCCAGTGCAGCGGTTCGTGGCCCCAAAGGGAGCTCCAACGAAGGCCCCAGTGGCGGTGTTCGCATGCGTTCCCCCCACCCAGCACAGCGCTTCGTGGTCTCATGGGGAGCTGCACCGAAGGCCCTGGTGGCTGTACTCGCATGCGTTTCCCCACCCATTACACTCACTGTTTCGTTACCCCGTACGGAGTTCCACCGAAGGCCCCAGTGGCGGCCCCGCCCCACTGCGGCGCACCCCTCACGCTTTTCGCGGGCCCGTAGCGGCCCCGCCCCACATCGGCACACCCTTCGCATGCTTCATGGCCGCGTGAAAAGATCCTCCGAAGGCGGTACCAGCAACGACGGTACTCACAACTGCAAATGGTTGAGTTCTTTCTTCGCCCGGATAATTTGGGCATGACGCCTGCTCAAACCCCACATTTAGAGGATATCTCAGGCGAAACGTACCACACCCGGAGCACGTCTTACCAGAGCGCGGGGATGTCTCAGGCGAAACCCGACGGGCCACCGTTCTCGCGCTGCATGTCGGAGCTCACGCGCCGTCCCACCTCGCGCGCGGCACCTGAGCCCAGAGTTGCGAAGAGGTCTCACGCGGAACGGGCTGGACCACCTCGCGCGCGGCATCTCGGAGCTCAGAGTTGCGAGGATGTCTCAGGCGAAACGCGCCGTCCCACCTCGCGCGCGGCATCTCAAAACCCAGAGTTGCGAAGATGTCTCAGGGGAAACCCGTTGGACCACCTCTCGCGCGGCATCTTGGAGCCACGCATTGAAAAGATGTCTCAAGCGAAATGCGCCGGACCAACTTTTGCTCGGCATCTCGGAGCCCAGAGTTGCGAAAAGGTCTCAAGCGAAACGGGCAGGACCACCTTGCGTGCGGCATCTTGGAGCGCAGAATGCGAGGATACTCTCAAGCACAACACGCCAGACCACCTCTCGCGCAGCATCTCGGAGCTCAGAGTTGCGAGGATGTCTCAGGCAAAACGCGCCGTCCCACCTCTCGCGCGGCATCTCGGAGCTCAGAGTTGCGAAGATGTCTCAGGCGAAACGCGCCCGACCACCTCTCGTGCGGCATCTCGGAGCTCAGAGTTGCGAGGATGTGCCATGGGAAACGCCCAATGCCAACCCAACCCCCCCAACTCGGGAACGAGTCGTGAGGATTTGTCAGGCGAAACGGCGTGAACCACCTGATTGTTCCCAACCATCTTGTGGTGTTGAGTTCTCGTTCTGAAGAGACGGTCCCCGCGTCTCCTCCTTCCTTCCTTCCTTCCTCCTCCCTCCTCCCCTTCCTCCCTCCTCCCTGCGTTTCACCTACCCAGTACGGCGTTTCGTAGCCCCATAGGGAGCTCCACCGAAGGCCCCGGTGCCACCGCCCGCATGCGTCACCCACACCCATTTCGGCACACCCCTCACACGTTTCGTGGCCCCATAAGCGCTCCACCGAAGGCCCCAGTGCGCCCGCACGCGTCACCCACACCCATGTCGTCACACCCCCTCACACGCTTCGTGGCCCCATAGGGAGCTCCAACGAAGGCCCCAGTGCCACCGCCCGCATGCGTCACCCACGCCCATGTCGCCACACCCCTTCACACGTTTCGTGGCCCCATAGGGAGCTCCACCGAAGGCCCCGGTGCCACCGCCCGCATGCGTCACCCACACCCATTTCGGCACACTCCTCACACGCTTCGTGGCCCCATAAGGAGCTCCACCGAAGGCCCCAGTGCGCCCGCATGCGTCACCCACACCCATGTCGTCACACCCCCTCACACGCTTCGTGGCCCCATAGGGAGCTCCAACGAAGGCCCCAGTGCCACCGCCCGCATGCGTCACCCACGCCCATGTCGCCACACCCCTTCACACGTTTCGTGGCCCCATAGGGAGCTCCACCGAAGGCCCCAGTGCCACCGCCCGCATGCGTCACCCACGTCCACTCTGGCACACCCCTCACGCGTTTCGTGGCCCCATAGCGAGCTCCACTGAAGGCGCCAGTGCCACCGCCCGCATGCGTCACCCGCACCTATGTCGTCACACCCCTCACGCGCTTCGTGGCCCCATGGGGAGCTCCAACGAAGGCCCTAGTGCCACCGCCCGCATGCGCCATCCACACCCATTTCGCCACACCCCGCAGACGTTTCGTGGCCCCATAAGGAGCTCCAACGAAGGCCCCAGTGCCAACGCCCGCCTGCGTCACCCACAACCATTTCGTCACACCCCCTCACACGCTTCGTGGCCCCATAGGGAGCTCCAACGAAGGCCCCAGTGCCACCGCCCGCATGCGTCACCCACGCCCATGTCGCCACACCCCTTCACACGTTTCGTGGCCCCATAGGGAGCTCCACCGAAGGCCCCGGTGCCACCGCCCGCATGCGTCACCCACACCCATTTCGGCACACTCCTCACACGCTTCGTGGCCCCATAAGGAGCTCCACCGAAGGCCCCAGTGCGCCCGCATGCGTCACCCACACCCATTTCGTCACACCCCTCACACGTTCCGTGGCCCCATAAGCGCTCCACCGAAGGCCCCAGTGCCACCGCCCGCATGCGTCACCCACGCCCATTCCGGCACACCCCGCACGCGTGCAGTGGCCCCAAAGGGGGCTTCACCGATGGCCACAGTGCCAACGCCCGCATGCGACACCCACACCCATTTCGGCACACTCCTCACACGTTTCGCGCTCCCGTAGGTAGTTCCACCGAAGGCCACAGTGCCAGCGCCCGCATGCGTCACCCTCAACCACACCCCTCATACATTTCGTGGCCCCATAGGGAGCTCCACCAAAGGCCCCAGTGCCACCGCCCGCATGCGTCACCAACACCCATTTCGTCACACCCCTCACACGGCTCGTGGCCCCATAGGGAGCTTCACCGAAGGCCCTGGTGCCACCGCCCGCATGCGCCACCCACGCACATTCCGGCACACCCCTCACGAGTTTCGTGCCCCATAGCGAGCTCCACCGGAGACGCCAGTGGCTGCGTTCGCATGCGCCCACCGCACCCATTTCGGCACACCCCGCACGCGCTTCGTGGCCCCATAGGGAATTCCACTGACGGCCCAAGCGGCTGTTCTCGCATGCGCCCACCGGATAATTTTATTTTGCACACCCCTCACGCGTTTCGTGGCGTCATAGGGAGTTCCTCCGAATGCGGTGCATACAACGACGGTGCTAGCAACTGCATATGGTTGGGTCCTTCGCCAGGCTAATTTTTAGGATGTCTCGTTGCGCGGGCTCCTCGGGCGGAAGGAAAAGTTCTACGACGTACCCGGGTGGGCCGCCGAGGGCAGCCCGAACTGCCCGGACCACGTCTTGTCGTGGCAAAAATCGCGACCGACGACGAGCTTGCTGCTCAGGTTCGGCCTCTGGGCGCCCTCACCAGGCCCCAGGACTGTCAAATCATGGCAAGGGTCGAAGCACCGGCCCCGGCAGGGTGGTCAAAACTTCTGCGAGTCCAGGTTGCGAGAACAAACACGACCGAGATCAGGAGTCTGTGCACCTGGAAAGACTGCCCGCAACCCCAAGCTTGGGGGGAACAGAGCGCGAGATTTGACACTCGCCCCTTCCATAACAGGCGAGGGCACGTATGCTCCACCACCATGCTTGGTACCCAGGGCCATCCAGGGCCCATTGTGCATGCACCCTGCTGTTCGAAACCAGGAGGGTCCACATAGAGAGCGTCTCTCAATTCCCGGACGGTAACGGGCGTTCCCGGGGTGGGGTGCGCCGGTGCCGTCTGGGAATGTGTAGCCCCAACTGAGCCGAAGACAACTCGGACGTCAACACGAATCGTGACGTCACCGAGGGGGAAGGGGGGGGGCCAGTAACGGCCGCTGTCTCGAAATGAAAAACCCTCTCAAACACCACCCTAGGGCCCGTAATGACGATGGCCCAACATCCTTGGGGAGCTCGCTGCGCCCGATCAACGCCGCGAACGCGTCCCGGATTGCCGCGAACGGGTTCCACGGGCCAGACGGCGCCTCCTCGGTCGGAGCCGGAAGCGGCACCGGCACGGGCTGGGGCACGGGCACGGGCAGTGGGACCTCTGGGTACGTGGTGGGAGCGGCCGACGTCGACGGGGGCGGGTACGAGGTCGGCACCTGCTCAGGAGGGCGCCAACCATACACGCCTACAGCCATCCTGGTCAGGCCCATCCTGGGCCGAGGATCGGTGCATACGCCCTCCTGCCTTGGCCAGGCAGGCACCCAGACGGATCCTGGGCCTGGCCAGGAGTCGGTGTAGGCGTATAGTCGGCGTCCCACGACCTGCTGAGACTGGGGGACGATCAGGGGGGTCGTCACGACGTCGGTGGGCTCAGCCTTCGCGGGAGTCGGAGTCGGCCGCGGCGCGTGCACCGCCGCGGGGCGGACCGGACCAGCGCCGCCGAGGGACTTGGGCAGCCAGGCGACGCCGCCGAGCATGGCGCTGACCACGACCTCCTGCCCCAGGTCGAAGTACTGCTTGTTGGTGCACGCGTCGAAGCCCACCTGGCCCAGGAACTCCACCCATTCCTGCATGACCGCGTCGTCCACGCCACTCATGGGCACTTGGAAGCACGTCACTACGGGGTACGCGCCCCAGCCGTTCCAGGGAGAGGCGGTGAAGCCCTCGGGGACGAAGGAGCACTTCTCGAGGTCGGACAGCAGGGGCAACACCTGGTCCGACCGCATCGGGGTGGCGCCCGCGCTCATGGGCGGGTAGACTCCGGGAGATGCGTCCGGATGCGCCTCGATCAGCTCCTTCCAGCCAGAGGCCCAGCGGTTGGCATACTCCTGGGCGCCCCACGTGCCCAGGATCTTGCCGTCCTCGTCGTAGATGTCGGCCCGGGACTCGTCCCCGAACCACAGGTAGTCCAGCGTCACGCGCCACGGGATGCGGGCTGCGTCGGAGTAGTAGGCGCCAGCGGCCGTGCCCGAGTTCGTGCACTTGAGCTCGCCCTTCCACGGCCAGCCGTTGTCTGGCACGGACCACCAGTTGCTCACCTAGAAGATTGAGAGACGTGTGCACACACACACACACACACGCTCTCTCTCTCTCTCTCTCTCTCTCCCCCCCACACACACACGCACACGCTCTCTCTCTCTCTCTCTCTCTCTCTCACGTACGCATGCGCACACACACACGAACACACACACACACAAACACACACACACACACCACACACACACACGCACACGCATACACACGAACACGCACACGCACACGCACACGCACACGCACACGCACACGCACACGCACACGCACACGCACACGCATACGCATACGCACACGCACACGCACGCACGCACGCACGCACGCACAGCCACACCCACACCCAAACGCACACGCACACGCACACGCACACACCGATCCTGGGCCCAGGCCCACCCTGAGCCCAGGATCGGTACATATACGCTCCCTTGGCTTGGCCAGGGAGGCGCATGCACCGATCCTGATCCCAGGATGGGACTGGACAGGATCGGTGCATGTGCATACCATGACGTGCGCCGATATGACTTGTCCAACGCGCGGCCCATGAGGTCCGACCCCTTCCCCAGGGCAACTTGTTCCCCACGGGTCCATTTGTGATTGTCCCCAGCGCCCGATGACGGAGCCCGATAACGGGCCCCAGAGGCCAAGGAAAAGCGCCCTGGATCGGAGAGATGGGCACCGTGAGGGCATTGGACAAGGAGATAAGGAATCCAGTGTCTGGAAGCGCATGACACTCCAATTGAGGCTTGGCCATGGAGATCATAGCCGCCCTCATCAGACAAGGAATACTGCAGGGTCTTTTGCCCCCTTGGCACGTTCGTCAACGAACGCCCCAACCGTAATTAGTTCGCCCAGTTACCAGGCCATTCCCGCACGAAATCCTCATGAGCGTGTTGTAGCCCCAGGCGATGGCGCTGTCCAGCACGGCCGCCAAGGCCGCCGCCTCGTAGGGCGCCGGGACGAGGTCCGGGTGCTTCAGCAGGAACTTGGAGAAGGCGCGCCACTCTCCTGCGCCGCCAGAGTCTGTCCGTATCCACTGGCGCGGGGTCGTGTCCCACTCACTCGGAGAGCAGTGGACATTGATATCTGCAAGCTCACGCGGGCGGCCCCGCCGCGGGCGGGCGGATATCCATATCCTCTACTCCTCGAAATCCTGGGGACGCGACCCCGCGGCAGTGGATGTGAGCATGCTCTGGCGGTTGGTCTCCAGGTGAGAAGTAGGCAGGGTTGATGCACAGGTTGCGGTTGTCCGCATCGCCCTCCGCAGAGGTATCGTAGCCGCCCCAGCACGTGCCGCCCCTCCTGGAGCAAGAAACACTTCATGAACATAAACTTTCGCAGCTCCGTGCGGACTTCTTGGATCGGCGCCGAACCCCCCTCCCTGGCGCGCGGAGCGCACCAGGGGCGGCGACCGAAGCGCCGCCGGGGGTGCCAGCGCAGATCCAAGAAATCCGCAAAGAGCTCCGAACACTTCTGTTTGTGCCGTTCGTTCTTCTTCGATCTCCAGAGCCACATTGTCTGCAGGCTAGCCGGGATGTCGCCCGCCGCTGGCACCGGCCTCGAGTTCTTCTCGGGGTCGGCGAAGCCGAGGTCCTCGAGCACGAACGCGGCGATGGACTTGACGGCGTACTCCTGAGGAACGATAGGGGAGGGGCACAGCTAAGGGGGGGGCGGGGAAATCGGGCTGAGATCGGCGATACTTCGCCGATAGACCGGCGATATGCCCTCGATTGTGAGTCCGCACGGTCTTGGGCGGGGAAACTTATCGGGTCCCTATCGGCGATCGATTGGCGATTGCGGGTCGACACCCAAGGTTCTCGGTTCATACATCGGCTCTCTGGCGGCCGTTCGGGACGATCTGGGGACACCCGGAAACCCTCTTCTAGGCGCAGCCGCTGGTAAATATCCCAAGGCTGGAAGACCGACGAAAATCGACGGAATCGCACGACCCCCCCCCCCGTGAGCCCATCCCCCCTAACGTTGCCCCTGAACCCTCCTGGTACTCCCGCTCCCCGGTGAGCTCCGCGAGGTAAATCAAGCCCATGACGGCGTCGCTGTCGCCGTCGGTGGCCGAGCCCATGTGGCCAGCCTCGGTGAAGGGCATGTCCCAGCCAGGCATGTACCTCTGGGAATCTACGGCCCTGCCTGGCCTCCTTGAGCTCTCATCCACACCCCTTCTCGCACGGGCTTCGCGCCGCGGGCCGTCCTCATCCTCCTCAGTGCTCCTCGTCAGTCCTCGTCAGTCCTCCTCCTCCTCCTCCTCCTCCTCCTCCTCCTCCTCCTGCTCCTCCTCCTCCTCCTTCGATACCCCCCTCCGCTTCCTTCGCACCGACTTGCATTGTCCCAACACCCCCGACCCCACCCACCCCCACCCCCCGCAAGGTCGGGGCACGCGCCGTCCACGGTCTTGCACAGGCAGCCAGTCGGCACCTTGCCGGTGCAGACGTCCTTGGGGTCGATGGGTCCGCCCCCGCCGGCGCAGCCGCCGCAGGGGTCGGTGTCGGGAAAGCCCTGGCCATTGGCCTGCCAGCCGACGGTGAGGCCCTTGAGCGCCTCGACGTCCTGTGGCCCCGCTGGGCGGACTGCCTCCACTTCATCTCGCGCCAGAGCTCGGCCTCCTCCCTCTCCACCTGCTCCTCTTCCTCTTCCTCGGCCCCCTCCTCCTCCTCCTCCTCCTCCTCCGACTTCTTCTCCTCCTCCTCCTCCTCCTCCTCCTCCTTTTCCCTCCTCCTCCTTCTCCCTCCTCCTGACGCTGTCGGCCGATTCGTCGTGATGCGACCGAGGTCATGGTTCCCTCCTCATCCTCCTCCTCCCCCTCCTCCCCCTCCACCTCCTCCTCCTCCACCTCCTCCTCCACCTCCTCCTCCTCCACCTCCTCCTCCACCTCCGGCAGCTATTTGCGACCAGGTGGCTGACCGTCCAACCAGGTTAGGTCTCGATGGTCTTGGCGTGATCCAGTATATTCAGAGACCGATTTCCAGACAGCTTTAGGCTCAGAGCAAGCTTTCTGAAATTAGGAAGTTTGCCATTGAACTAAATGGTTCTAAGTATTCGCCCAAAGCTTCCAGTGCTCGACAAGCTCCTGGGGCACGTGGCCGAGGGCTCACCGTGGGCGGCTCCCAAGGGCGACCCCGACGCCGTGGCAGCAGCGTGGGAGGAGTGGGACCGTACGCTGGAGCTCTTCCGGGTGATGTTCGACGCGCCGGAGGCCTGGAGCACGTCGTTCCAAGCGGGTTCCGGCCAGGCACTGACCCCTCGCGAACTGATGGCGTTGCCTGGAATGGCGCGCCGGACCCGCTGTACAGGAGGCGACGCGACCTTGGACGCGATTGGAGCCGTCGACTGGGGCCGTGCGAGCGAGAGTCTCGCCGACGGCCCGCCTTCGTACTTGGCTACGGAGGCGAAGCCACTGCTGGAACAGCTCAGCGACACGGTGATCGGACCGAGCTCAGAGGACGACTGGGTCATCTCAGTCGTGGAGCTGCTGGCGCTGGTGGCGTTGGCCGCATGCCGAGGTCACCTGTGGATGGACGAGCTCGTCTTCTACGTCACGGACAACGCGAAGGCTAAGTCCTGGCTGACGAAGCGCCGGCCCAAGAACGCACTGGCCCACCATCTACTGCGCGTGGTCGAGAGGCTGGAGGCCGAGTACGGCTTCATGCTCACATCCTTCTACGTGCGCACGTACCGCAACGAGGTGGCGGACTGGCTGACGAGAGAGAAAATGAAGAAGGCGCACAGCGAGTTCGCGAGGGCTGGACGGCATCGCCTGGAGCCTCCCGCCGCTTGGGGCTCCACCGCTGGGGATGCCCAGGACAGACTCCTGCGGATCCTGGGCGAGACGGGGCCGCTGGCCGAGGCAGCTCTGCAGCGCCGCGCCCATCGCACGTCTGCTGCGCCGAAGGCCTGCCTGCCCCTGGCCGGTCAGGTCGGCATCGAGCTGCGTGGGCTGCTCCAGGGATATCGGGGCGCCTTCGTCAAGCTCGGGGGGCGCGAGGCCGGCCAAGGGCAGGCGGCCGCTTGGGTGCTCACGTCCCTGACGATGGACCCGCGGGGCTTCGAGACGGAGGCGCTCCTCGTCCGCGCGGGCCAGGACCGCCCCAGCGTGGTCATCGCGGATGCACCCGTGGGGCTCCCAGTCCAGAAGCTCGAGCGCTCCCTCAAGCAGCTCGGCTACGCGCTGACCTCGCTCGACCTCCTGTGCACCGAGCACGGGGACGCAACCTCAAGACCCAGGAAAGTGCTGGTCGCCTGCCGTAGCCCCCTCGCGCGCTGCCTGGCGAGCATTAAGTTGCCGCAGGCACGCCGTGTGGCCCACGGAGTCAAGCATTTCTTGGAGTCGAAATCAGACGGGAACAGGCTGGACAACCAGGGAGAGATCCTCCTCGACCCTAAGATCCGCACCGCGGGCAGTCCACTGCTGCCGAAGCCGGCCTGGCACATCACTATCGGGGGGGTCAAGCACCTGCTGCGCAGCCCAGACGGCCCTGCCGGCGCCCCCCGGTGGCCAGGCCAGGAGCCCGCAGGGCCCGGCCCTACGCTGCTGTACATCCCCGGCGGTGCGCACGGGAGAGCGGGGGCGCTCACGCCGCGGGAGGTCTGGCGCATCCAGGGCGGCAGCGACGCCGCCTGGGGCAAGCACCTGGCCGCGGGGACCGCCAACGAGGAGCTGCTCCGCGCGGCGGCGCGGGCCCTGCCGCCAGAGTCCGCACAGGCGGTGCTCAGGGCGGTCGCGCTAGCACTGGACGTGGACACTGAGAAGGTCGGGGTCTGCCACGACCCAGAGGAGCAGGCAGCCTGGGAGGCCGCACAGAGATGGTTCCGTGCCTGGGCCATCGCCCCGCCCCCCCCCCCGCCCAAGAGCTCAACGCAGACCCAACCATCTTAAAACACTCCCCGCTGGAAATGCGATAAGACTGCGTTGCGGCCCCCCTCACCTTAAATAAACCATACGGGGAACACTTTAAGCGCGCCCCGTCCTTAAAGTGTTCCCCAGAGGGTCAGTTGTTAGCTCCCCCCCTCCTCGAAGTGTTCCCTCCGAGGTATGTTTCAGGCGCGTCCTCTCCCAGGTTGCCCCCCCGTAGGGTCTCACTTCAGCCCCCGCATCCCCCCCATTATCCTTGTAACGCCCCCCTTATGGTCTGTTGTGTTTAACCGCCCCCTCCCCCATCCCCTGTGTCTGCCAGACAGCTGACGCGCGTGACACAGACAGCATATATGCACTTCTACATGTTCGTATCTCGAGAGCGCGTTGTGCAGATCACCTGCACGGCACATTTGGGCACCACCACCTGGCAGGCCAAAACGGCGCCCTGTGGCACCATCACCTGGCAGACCCACAACCCACCATTCACCCACCACCCACCACCAACCCAACAACCCACCACCTCTTTTGCCCCCACTACCTGGCTTGGCAAATTAAAAACCGATGGAAACAAAAAAAACTCACACCATCCACGCAACGCCCACCACCTACCACCCATACATCACTCACCCACTGGCCACCCACCGCCCACCACCACCCGCTCACCCACCGCACACCCACCACCTGCCCACCACCTGCCCACCCTCCACCCACCACCCACCACCCACCACCCACCCACCACCAGCCACGCACCACCCACCACCCACCCACCAACCACCCACCACCCACGCACCACCCTCGCACCACCCACCCACCCACCAACCCACCCACCACCCACGCACCACCCACCCACCCACCCACCCACCCACCACCAGCCACCCACCCACCACACAACCACTCACCACTCATCCACCAACCACCCACCACCCACCCAACCCACCCACCCATCCACCACCCAACCACCACCCACCCACCGCCCACCCACCACCCCCACCCACCCACCCACCACCACCCCACCCACCCACCACCCACCACCACTGACCCACCACCCACCCACCGCCACCAACCACACCCACCACCCACCCACCACCCACCCGCCCACCCACCGCCGCCCACCACCCACCACCCAAACACCACCACCCACCGCCCACCCCCACCACTCACCACCACCCACACCTCACCCACCATCAATCACCACCACCACCCCACCCCCCCACCACCCACCACCCACCCACCCACCCACCCACCCACCCACCCACCCACCCACTACCACCCACCACCCACCCACCAGTCACTCACCACCTGTCCACCACCCAGCCACCCACCACCCAATATACCAGGGCGAAGGCCTGTGTTAGATATTTTGGCACGCGTTGCCCCTCCCACCGTGGCCATGTGGGCTCAAGCAAACCTCGCAGAGCGCGACGGCGTAACGTGGCCTCTCCTCTACCAGCCTACGGTTTGAGAATTACAACATGGCTGGTCGTGGTGTGTCCAGTCGCAGCAATGGCCGCGGCGGGGCCGCCTGGCAGCCGCGCCAAACGCCCAGCAGCGCCGTCTGGCGCGGTCAGTGAGTCTGGAGGAGGCGCAGAGGCAGACGCAGTGCTCGCTCCACAACAGCCCAGACGCCGTCGCATTCACAAAAAGCCCGAGGAGGAAGCGGCCACCGAGACGATGGGCCCCACCATTGTGACCCAAGCACAGGTAAAGCTAACGCCAGGCTCCTTCAGCAACGGCAAGTACTGTTCGTGGGGGAAGTGCTGTTTTACGAAGGAGCGCCCATTCTGCATATATGCGTTGGCTGAGGGGGCCCAGGGGCCCAAGGAACCTGGGCTCGCGTTTGCATCTTCATAGGGGTGCGCTTTCCCGCTTTGGGATCCTAGCCACAGGTCGTTAAAACGACAATCCTTTTCGTGCGTTGGTTATCGGGTCTGGCGAAGTTGTGTCTTGCCTGCGCCTGCGGAGGACAACCCTGCTATGACTGTATGTGATCCTGTTTGCGAAGGGGGCGTGCTGCTGTGCAAGGCGCATGCGAACCTATTATTACGCACTGCCTCCATGATGCCAGTGTCAGAGGCGGCGACCAAGTTCAGGGCCGAACCTGCTGCAGCCGACGAGGCCGATGGGGAACCTGAAGAGCAGTCAGACCCAGATCCCGTTCGCGCAGCAATCGGCCCATTTCGATATGCAAGCCGCCGTCGAGACCCTTCGAATGATGACTGGGTTGAACAAGCAAGAGTGGGAGGACTACCACCACGCCAAAATTACGTTGAAAATGCCGCATCCGTCTCATCCTTCGATCTGGGCATACAAAGAAGACGGGTCTGGCGAGATGGAAAAGTTTTGGCTTTTTACATGGGCGCCAGCTTCTGGGCATCGCACGGTGCAGGTGCGCACGGGCTCGATCAACGCATTGACCACGCCGACCTCGCGTCAGGACAACCACCTGTACGACGGCCAGGGCAAGGACGCGTTCAACTACTGCGTTGCGCACGAGCTGTCCAACTCAGGAGTGGACTGCGTGAAGATGATCGAATTGACTGCGCTGTCCGAATGCACGGCTAAGACGCGGAGTGGAGATGCTTGGGCGGTGCACCCGCTTGGCTACGAGGTGGACACTGCAGACGTCGGCGACGGCGACGATGGTTGTCGCTCGATTGGCGCTGTGTCCAACGGCGTCACAGCTGCGCTAAGCCGCCCACAGCAGTCAAGCACGCCACCTCCTGGCTCGACTGGGCCGCTCGGGTCGCTGCCCATGTTCGGAGGGCCAGCCCCTGGAGCGCACGCGGGTGCCGACGGGGAGCTCCCCGACGGCAGCCCGTTGGCGTCGATTCCTGAAGGAGTTCATGATGGAGGGGCCAACGACCTCTTGACCGACAGCATCGGGGCAGACGCGTTCGATTCCACGGGGGGGCAGGGCGACAAGTCGAACGCTGTGGCCCTCCCCTACCAGACAGTCAAGACCCCAAGCGATCCCAGTGACTCATGCGCCCCGGCGTTGAGTGGAAAGCCGGCTGCTGCAAACTACATCGAGGCGCTCTCCTGCAAGACTGCGATGGCATCGACATCCTTAGGCTTCCTGCATTGGCACGCGTGCCAGTATCTCCAGAAGGTGGGGGGCGACTTGAAGGCGGACGCGCAGGTCAAGGAACTGCGCGCCCACTTGGACGTCTTCGAGAAATGCCGGCGCTTCAACTCGAGGCACAGCAACAAGTTCACGTTCAGCGCCCTCGTCCAAACGGCCAATGAATTGAGGACAATCGGCCACGACCTCCAGCAGCACTGTTGGGAAGTCCCGCGGCAGAAGCGCGCGGCGCAATTGAGAACGGATGCCGAGACGAGTGATGCAGTGGAGGCGTTACTCAAGGCATGCTACCCAGGTGATGTTGATGCCGACAACGGCCAGGATGACTCATCGCGCGCGCCAACTCCTTCACAGGTCGAGCTTCACCATCTCAAGGGCGAGAACGAAACGGCCATGCTGGAGATGTTTTTCGAGACCGCCATCGACTTATACCTCAATTTGTGGTCCTCGATGCACCAGCTTGCCACTCACGCGCACGGCTTGTTGAGTACATGCTGCAAGAAGGTGCTCAAGCATGGGGCTAGTCTGACCACGGCAATGCGTTGATGGCAAAGCTCGACGCGCTGCTCACGTCTGTCACCTATACCGAAGACATGTCCATCATTTGTGGCTCGGATGCCGAAGACACGCAACGTTATCAAAACGTTGGCTGACACTTCCTCGCCGCGCAGGCTTACCCGCGCCTTCGCGGACGTCGCCTCGTCCCGCAAGGTGGCCTCTGCAGGGGCGGCTGAGGCGCACCACGCGCTCCAGGTCATCGATCAGCATCGCCAGACTCTTGAGCCCCTGCTGGATGACCTCGATGACACCATTGATGTGGATGGTTTGGAGGCCGACAGCTTCGTCGGCATGGTAGGTATCTCGGAATGTTGCTACCAGAACGCGGCTAAATGCGCGCACAGGTTCGGGAAACATTCAACCATGGCGAACTGCATCGAGACACAGATTGTGTCCAACATCGAGCGGCACCACACCGTGCTGACTAGCTTGCCAGATGATGTCAACAAATTGACGGCGCGCAAAACCATGTCGAGTCTTGCGCAGAAAGCCGTGCGCCAGTTCCCCCTGAGACCAGCATTGGTGGCAACATGTGCCAAGTTAAAGTCTGGTATAGAGTTGGCCCAGAGCAACTCCACGATCGACACCGTCGTCGCAGGAGCGACGGCTGCAATGGGGCAGAGTACCGAGACGTTCGATACATCACTATTGGATCGCATCATGGCCGATGCCGCCAAGTGCAACGGCCTGGGTACCAACGAGGCGGTGACCAAGCTCATTCCGCATCTCGTGACCTGTCTCTTTCAGTTGTGCGTGGAGAGGGGCTTTGAAGAGGGCTTGGCCCAGAAGGCCGCCGAGTGCGTCAAGCAGCTCGGTGCACTGATCGACGACACAGCGTGCCCCTGCCACCTCTGGTCAGATTTCCTCAAGACTCTAGTCTCCATGAGGAAACAGCTTGACATAGCGGGGTCCACGCTGGAGGCCGCGGCCTCACCCTCCAAGGAGATGATGTCGAGGACCCCTGAGTTTCAGATCTTCGTCGACTTGCAGACCACCGCTGGGCATGAGCAGAAATCCTTCGCCCTGCTGAAGAGCAAAAACGTTTTCACCGACCAGATGACTGCCGTCATTCTGCTGGCCGAGGAAGGCGCAACGTGCAGCGGAGATCCTTCGCGCGGCCACTGCACTGATTACGGATACCTTCATTGACCATGTCCGTGACCTCACGGCAGATCTGGGGCCCAATGCAGGTGGCGCCGGCGATGGCACCCACTACATGGACATGGCCCCAGCACCTGCCAAGCGGAACTGGAGGGCTTCCTCCACCCACGCCGCAGAGGTCTTTAGCAACGTGATTGCTGCGACGCTGCGCAAGCAAGTTGCCGAGATCGAGGAGGCTCATCGTTAGGCGTACCTAATCGTTCCAGCGGCTAGAATGGCCTCTCCAGGTAGATGGGCTGTTTTCGGGGGGCCTGTCTCTGGGGTTCCTGGATGCTTTTTTGGCAAAGAGGGGAGCGTCGATAGGGAGGGGGACCCAGGGGGCCCCCGGAGGTGCTGCGCCGGAAAACTTTGGCAGGTTTCCCTGCGCCGAGATGTGCCACATATGCAAGGACGGTTTGCATGGCCATATTATCCATGCCAAGTTCCCGTGCGAGGAGACATTCAATGTATAGTGTGTGACGAGCATCAGGATACATCACAATTACCTCACGAGATCCTGCCTTGACAACAATATGTTGACAACAATATGTCCTCTTTCAGGCACATTACGGATCACCAGGAATGGGCCATTCCAGCCTCCATGGTCGTCCTTAGTGGCAGTGGGTCGGTGGTAATCGACCAAATCCCCTGCAGAATAAAGGCAAGCACCATCAGGAGTCGTTTTAGCCCTAAGAGCCCGATTTGTCTTGGCCACAGCAGTGGCCTGAGTTATGGCTTCTAGGCTGACTTCCCTCACACGACGTTCTCGTTCGTGTCCTGAAGTTTCGGGTCCCTTGGGAAAGTCAAGGGTGTCGAGATCAGGGAGAAAGGAGGGCTGACGTCCTGTGTGTGCTTGGTATGGCGATACTCCGTTATAAAACGTAAAAGCATTAGTAACGAAGATGCCTTCCGCCAATACTCTAGTGAATACAACAGGGGTGTTGTGTCTATTCAGTTCTTCCTCAATCATGTGGAGGACGCCTCTGAGAATGCCGTTTCGTGACTCAATTGAAGTCACGTGTTGGCCAGGTGCTCGGATACGAAGTTCCGTGCCCTTATTGGCCATCATGGCTTTAGCGGCATCATTGTTCAGGGCGCCTTCTCCGTCTGAGTATAAGACTTTGAAGGGTCCGTGATAGGCAATCCAGCAGCAGTGGTAGGCGTCAAGGATAGTGTCACGTTCTCTGTCTGAAATTTCTAGGCCTGCTGCCAGGCGATTACAACGATCCATAATGTGAAATATGGTCCGTTTCTTGTAGAACATGAGGTCCATTTCACCTTCGTCGAGCCAGTTACCGGGAAGGCTCACCGAGGGTAGTGTTGAGTTTCCTGGACGTTCCCATGCTCTGCATTCTCGACAGGTGTCGCAAACTTCCTTGATCATGTTCAGTCGAACGTTATCCAGCCCCACTTTGTCGAGGATTAGCCTCATCTTAGGTTCCTTCGCATGATACCATCGCAGATGCAGTTTTCGGAGTTCCTTTTTCACGACATGAGGTTCGTGACTACGCAGACTTTGTAGACTGTGTTGGATGTCGAATCTCGTCCAGTCGGGTAGTCGTGGAGCCCCAGAGCCGGTAGAGGCAAGAGGGTTCCTTGTAGCTCTCCGTAGTTGGTCCCCTGCATTGACTGCATCTGGAGGTGGTGGTGCGCCTTGTAGGCGGCCGCGACGGGCCGCTACCTGTGGCGCTTCGCTAGAGGACGCGGAAGGCGTGTTTCCACGCTCGGGGGCGTCTCGTAGCATGTCGTAACTGCTGGCACCAGATGTCGGATCGACGTTACCGAAGGATCGTGGTCGCGGTGGCCTGGCGTGTGCGCCTTGGCGGCCACCTGAAGCTGAAGCTTGGCCCTCACCAGGTTTAGGTAAGGGTTTCCACCAAGCTGGCACGGTTTTGCCTTCGGGGTCGTGATCGTCTGGAAGTTTAAATGGTTCAGCAAAACGACATTTACCAGGTTCGGTATCGAGGTGGTTCTTAACACCCTTGCTTCTCGTAAGATCCCTCTGGCATGCGGGACATGGCCAATATACAGAGATGGAATCATGATATTTACACTGCGTAGGGTCTCTGTTATGGCTAGGACTGTCCTTTCGGACGTTGTCGATGCATGCCGGGCAAGTGGCCACCTTTGGGATGATACGATCACCGATGCGTCTCACACCTTCGCCTGGTTCAGCTTTATCGGGAAGGTCTGCAGGGTAAGCATGTGCGGTACTTATAGGCGCGTTTCCGCGCGTAGTATCAATGGCTTTCGCCAGATAGACGGCTTCCACGAAGGCAGACTGCAGTCGTCGAGTGTATTTTTGTGCCAGTGAAAGCTCTTTATTGCACGGTTGTGCATGCACATGCTGACCGTTGCATTTGAGTCGCTCAAAGGGTTTAAGAATTGTCTCGTCGTTGCTGGTGATATTTGTCGGCTTCTTAATATAGTCACCAGCCGTATCTTTGAGTCCCGTAGCACATTGATCAATGCGTACGGTTGTAATGTGTGGTCGGTTGGCAAGTTTCTTCCATGGGGAGATATCATCCACCCATGTTCCAATAGGTTGTTCGCGTATAAACCACCTCCGAGCGTCATCTTGGGTTACAGCAATTTTACCACAATAAGTTATGTGTGGTAAATCTTCTTTGTGGTGCTGTTCCCAAGTGTTGTGATTGACTTTGTAGTTGTAGTAGGATGGTGGTCCTGTGGTGCGGCAACTGGGCTGTAGCATGGCAACTCGTACGTAGCATATAGCGAAGTAATGATCTATAACCCGCTGCACCGAGGGGTCTCCCAGGTCGACATATGTAGTCTTGTCTAGGTTGCCTCCTGAGGAGAGTGCCCTTGAGAAGGCAAGCTCTGATATACCACCTTCACCGCCACAGAGCTCCAACATATCCACGCAGTTGTTATGACCATAGCATAGTGTAGCAACTATGCTGTATATGTTAGCGTGTGTGTCGGGCATAGATGCGGGGAGGGTAAGGAACAGGTCATCGTCCTCATCGGAGCTTATCAGCTCAATAGGGACGTCAGTACTCCAGGTTGCCATGAGATCCTGTCCGAGTCCTGACAAGTCGTCGCCACAATCATCGTTTCCGTCTTCAGCGTGCTTTTTAATGCGGCGAGGCTTGATGCCTGCTTCCTTTTCGGCTTTGGGCCTTTCCTTCTGCTTGATACGCGATTCTGTGGGTAAAACTTGCTCGTCTTGTTCGCCGGTCTGTGTGCCCATTGTCGTGGTTGAGTGGGTACATGCGTCAATCGCCAGAGTCGGGAGGGGGAGAGAACAGTCATCTATGATGACGCGTCGAGGTTTCTGTGGTGATTTAGTAGGCTCGTTTCCGAGCAAGACCGGTTCCTCGGGTTGCCAATACAACCGAGTGCTGATGTTGGCAACCCCTGCAGGTAGTGGTGCATGCCAATCATACCCTGTTGGTTGATCGGTAACTGAGATATCCTGAATAACCGCATTGGTATCCAGGTTAATCGTTACACGTCGGATAACATCAGACCATTTCGGTCCTCCCTTGTTGGTCGTCACGTAGTGATGGATGTTGTGGTCCGTACGTGTATAAGTGTTTAAATATACAGGCACGTTTCCGTGCGTGGTGGTGCTCCCCAAGATGTTGTCGTTCAGATGACGAATGAGTGTAGTACGTGTCTGAGCTCGCCATTCAGCATGCCGTACTGTATGGCCGTACCAATCCAACACATGTTGTGGTATTGCCTGTTTGCATGTACATGCCCACAGCTTCGAGCTAATCGGTATTGATGACGCTACCTGCATATGAGTACCACTCGGTGTACTGTCTTGCATATTGAACCGAATACCGAAATGACACAGACGCATCCGTATTACTGACAACTTAAGATCTTCCAGGGTATCACGTACTGGAGATAACTTCCAAACATATCCTGGGGGACCACATATAATGATTTTCATACGGAATTTCTTGGCTTTTATCAACAGGTTCTGGATACGTGACCAATGTGGGGCCACTCTCTTTCCTGGAGTTCGTACATACCAGTCACCCAGGGTACTAATCCATATGAGAATGTAATCTCCACTGATCACCGCACCCAGGTAATCTGTGCCCACGCTTGTCATAAGCTCATTCTGGGAAATACGATCACCGATATAACCTCGGGCGCGGAGGTCGGCACAAGCCTCTCTCGTATCTTCAATGACAAAAGCCCTCTTACTGAGGCAGGTTACCCCGCTGTCCTTGCTACCCCCCGGCTTTTCGGCCAACAGGCAAGACGACGAGGGGGCGACGTCACCCTGCCATCTTCAAGATAAAGAAGATGCGCCTGCAATGTCTGCCAGCATCTGGGCTTCCCTCAGATGCTGGAGCTCAGCACTGCAGCGCGCCGTGGCCTCAGAGGCGGATTGCTCCGCAAATGCTGTCAGCATGGATGGATTATCCATCAGCTGTTTCAGCGCGCCTTTGGACCTAGCGTCGCTGACCGTCTGCAGCTCACGGCTAGTGTACCCCATTACTATCTTCCGGCGGGACCGTACAGCGTCCATGGGTACACTTCTACCATGCTGGGCCAGTGTCCTGGCAACGAAGCAATCGAACGATTCAAGATCGTCGATGTTGTCGCCTCGCATAATGGCCTTGGCGAGCGTCTCCATCAACCCCTGAGGCAAGATTCCCTGCAATTGCTCGCGCTCCTGCGCCGGGGTCGGCTCGCCCGTCAGCACTGTCTGAAATGACGTGCTGCTTGAGCTCGAGGCGGGTTGCCCCGCAGCTCCAAAACGATCACACCTGATCGACAGATGCCCTGACGGCAACTTCGTCGTCGGCATGATCTTGGAGCCCTCGGGGAGCTCCATCTTGACCTGCCCCTTACCAGGGAATATCAGTTTCTCCTGGCCTCGTTCAAGCACGATGATCGTGCGTTTGTCCTGCATACTATCGAGGCCTAGGATGGCTGGCAGGTCTTTGCCATAGCCTGAAACAATGTTCGTCTTATATGAATCGAGCTGGGTCGACCCCTGGTACTCGCAGGCAATACTGAATGTGCCTACGGTATCCGCTTGGGCCGACCCTTCTCCCACTCCGTTGATATTCAAACGAGAGCGGGGCTCAAACGTACAAGTACGGCCATGTGCCTCAGCAGCCTGGACGAACTTGCGGCTCGTGTTTTCGCCCATGATGTTGATCTTCGAACCGACATCGATGAGGATGGAATTTCCACCATCATCCAAGAACGTCTTACTCGGCTGCTTGATGTGCACCGTTTCTGAAGTGTCGGCTGTGCTGTTAGGCGGGTTTCCCCGCAGCTCAGTCGCACCCCCTGGCGGGTTACCCCGCATGACGCTGGCATGCGACCTGCTTTCGGCCATGCGTGCCAGGTCGATGTACTGGAAGTACGACACGTGCTGGGCATGATCGCCACGCTCCTCCCGCCAGTTGGCATACTCATCACGTATGCTCTTATACTGCTCGCGGGTCGTGCGTCTCGTCAGCGCCAGGTACGAGTGAAGGGCAATGTCCTGCAACCCCTCATTCGTGATGTGATCCCTGTATTGCAGCCACTCCTCGAATTCCTCGTTCGTCGCTGTGATGTCGACGGCCCTAGCTGCTGTGGCTGCTGTTGCCACTGAGGAATCTGAGAGGTCGAACGACGCACTCTCAGTCTCAGGATTGTCGGCATCCAGCATAAATGTTGTGTGCGCATTATCCATCTGATTCTGGAAGTGCCGAACACGCAACTCACGCAGCTGGTCAGGGTCCAGTGCCATCTCAGCCCCACCCCCACTCTGGGGAGACATCTGAGGAGTATTAGGCAGGTTTCCCTGCTGAGGCGCCGTCATCGGGATAAGCTGATCGAAGCATCCCGTCTCCATCGGCGGCCTTACCTCCTCTGGCAGGTTTCCCTGCTGTTGGGGCTGAGCTGTCTGCCTATCTAGCATCCTGGCCGTCATCTCCTCCGCCATGCTCCTCAACTCCCGCAGCTCCCTCGCTGCTTGCTCAGGAGTCTGAATGAAGGAGCCGGTCCAAGGAAATGATGACGCTATGATGCCAGGTGCTCGGCAGATAGCACATGGTGGCTGCTGAGGATCTCCCTCACGCTGATTTGTGACATGGCCCACCACATTTGAATTCCAGCACCCTTCATGGAACAAGTGATTACACCTCAAACGGTAAACACTTTCCCTGGGCTGAAATTCTTCGAGGCATACCGCACAGGTATCTTCCATCCCAGTGAAAACCTCTACATCTGCTGCTCTGGGATATACCCGTCGCTGTCTCTCCAATACCGTCTCGGAGGGCATGAAGGCAGCTGGGGGAGTCCCTGTTGGATCCAGCACCTCCGGCACTCCGGCATTTGGCACGGAGGTGGTAGGGGTCACAGCGGGCGAGTTTCCTCGCAAAGGTGAGCCTCTGTTTCTCACAACCTCAAGTGCAGCTGCACGTGAATGGTCTCGTACGCTCTGCACGGCCTGTCTTCGCCGGAAGCATGCCTGTTGAGTGTGGTATGTCTGCCTGATATAATCAGGCACGCCCCTACTGCCAGACGATATGGAATGGGCAGCGGGCTGGACAGCCACATCTGGCGTCGTCGGTGAAGGCATGAAGGCCATGTGAGGATACATAGATTGGTCACTGCAGCGCACGTTAGTGAGGCTGTGGAGCTGATCCGCCAATTCGCGAACAAACTTGTTCGGAACTCTGGACCCATCAGGGTACAATGGCGTATTCATGTGCGCTGGCGGTGGCCTCTGGCCCTGGGCCATGCTCGGGTGAGCATTGAACGCTGGGATGAAGGCTCGTTGCCGAGCAGGATCCCTTGGGTTGGGACCCTCAGGCTCCCAGGACCAGGCCGGCCTCCACCTCTGACCACTTGGGTGAGGCAGATTATGGCTCTGCACCTGCTGCACAGCGGCCGCCACTCTTGCACGGTAGTCATCAGGCACACCAGCTACTGTGGTTTGTCCAGCAAACGGCCGATGATGGCTTGGGGTGCCGGGCAGGTTTCCCTGCTGACTCGTTGGAGTGCCGGGCGGCATCATGTTCAGGAGAGCTGTACCCTGCTCAGCTCTAGCCGCAGCAATCCTCTCCATGAGGGTGCCGTTTGTGGCAGGGCGGCCAGGGGTCCCGAACGGAGACTGTGCAGGTGGTGTAGCCATTGGAGTCATGCCCCTCGGTGTGTGCATGCTCTGCGAGGGGCTTCCATGCATCTGCTCAAATCGAGCAGGCTCTCCAAAGATGCGGCCGAACGTCTGCGGGTCTCCCCGCGGCTCAGGCATCTCAGCTCTGAGTCCGTTTATAAGCAGGTTTCCCTGCATGGCCTGACGATTTCGCGTCGCCATGTCGGACATTGCACCCTGGCCTGCGGCCCAGGGGTCCTGTTGATATAACCTATCCGCCAGTTGCTCCACCTGTTCAGGGTTCAGAGCGGCCGCTATCTGGTCCAAGTCCAAGGTGCTGATGGCCTGCCAAGACACGGCGCTAGGCCCTTGGCTTGGGGCGCGGCTTGGAGCCGCGCTCCCGGCCTCACTCTCGGTGATCATGAAGATCTGGTGGACCTCAGGCTGGTTTCCCAGCTTGGTGGGACTGTAGTGGTCCCCAACCTCCCTGTGGAGGTAGACCATGGGAGGGTCGACGCCCTCTTGGTCTCGGGACCATTGGTATTTGACGCTGGCACTGCCAACGTCAGCCCACCTGTCAGGGGCAGACATCACGGACATGGGGACTCGCGCCCGGCGATTCCCCAGATACTCTGGATTACGCCAGTGCTTTCCCGTGGCCAGGTCCTCTACATGGGAATGTAGTACGGTTCGATGATACCGTTGTTTCCTTCGGACAAGAGGACTCCGTTATCGGACCAACAGAACTTCATACCATCTTGCATGGCCTTGTGCCAATCTACGAAGATGATGATGTCTGAGTCTGGGTCCCACCCACTGTTCACGGCACGACGGCGGACCGTCGGCACGAAGTGGATGTGCGACCGGCCTGTCCCCTGTTTCTTCGTGTTGTGCTCAGGTCTACAGGACAAGCCGTGCCACATAATGCCTTCGAAGGCATGCCACCGAGTGCCATGCATGGCGACTTCGGGGTACGGGGCCGGTCTCCCGGCAGGTTGGTCGCGCAGTACAATATAGTTGTACAGCGACCATGGAGCTTCCAATGTCCATGAATGCCCCTGAGAAGCGCGGATGAAGATCTCTGGCTCACCGGAGTCCCGCATCAACACCTTGAACTGAAGGCGCTGTTTTTCTTCTCCGTCTGGTTCACGGACATGAACAACTTCCATCATGATGGCTGCCAGTTGGTCAACCGTGCGAGCATATAGGTGCTCATTGATGACTTTGGCCTCGTCATATCTTGGATTATACCCATCGTGTCTCGATTTTCCTGTGTTCCACGGATAATCATTCACGAGCTCCCTGAGGTTAAACCAGCCATCATGATCATCGAAGGAATCCAGGTCCCACACAGGATTGTGTGGTTTGTCTGGCGCATGTCTGCATATCCTGCTGAGAGCTTTACTCAGCTGTTTGAAAGTGTGATTGGATGTAGGAGGGATGTTAGCTCGCCTGCATTTCTTCATGATTGCCTCATCCACCGAGCGTATCGGTGGGAGCTTCCGCAGAGCAAGTCTATCCCTGATCACACTCGGAGTCCCACTGGTGAAGGACGCGTCCCCTGGGTGGTGCAGCTGATCCACGGGCGGGTGTCCCCGCATAGGAGCCTCTGTCGCTGAAGAGGCTGCGGCTCCTGAAGAGGAGGAAGCTGCAGCGGCAGCGCCTGGCGGGTTTCCCCGCGGTGATCCGCGACTGGCGCTGCCCCTAATCGTTGGCACCCAGGTACCCCTAGACATGGCACCTTCGTCGGACCTTTTGGAACGAGCCGCCACAGGCGAGGCTGGCGCAGGGGCATACCCTGTGCGCTCGAAAGCCGCCGCCTTCTTGGCAATGGAACTGCTACGACTAGGCGGGCGTCTCCGTTCCTCCACAGGGTCCTGGGGTTGCTGCTTGGGCTCAGACGCTTGTGCAGGAGTTGCGCCAATCGGCGGTCTCGGAGTTGCAGAGCGAAGCGCCCCCATCTGCACATCTGGCCCAGGATCCTGAGAGCGCGCCTTCGGTTTCACCTCCGAAGACGACTTCGGTGCCGGGGTTTCACTCTTAGCCTTCGAAAGTAGTGGGGGTGGGGGTTTCCTAGCCCCCTTCATGTAAATCTTGCTGGAATCCTCCAACATTTTGCGAGTTGCCTCGCGTGCGCGTTCGTCTGCTATCCGCATGCGTTCCTCGTCCTCCGCCACACGTCGGGCCTTCTGTTCATCCTTGGATGTCAGTTCTGGTCGTTGGGACTGACTAGAAACGCCGGGCGAGTTTCCTCGCATTCCGGGAAGATTAAAGAGCGCGTCTTTTTCTTCCTGGATCATAGGCACCAGTCCCCTTGGAACCGGGGTAGACTTCTCCTCTTCCGGTTTCGGATCCAAGTGGCCCAGGATCCCGAGACGACGATTCACTTCGGCGATCTCGTCCTGTGTCATCGGGATAAGTGGCGGATGGCCCTCTTTATGAGGGTTTTGCCCTTGTTTGGGCTCAGACCTTCATTGTTGCCAACGGGGCATCCCGGCCTGTGGTTCTGGAACGGCTCGGAGCAAGGTCCGCAAGCTGCTTGAGGCCTATACTGCTTGCGAGCCGCGATGATGTTTCGCAGCTGGGTCCGCACTTCTTCAATTTCAGGGCGGCGGATGTTTGTTGCAATCTGATAGCCTCCGCGGATGGCCTTGCCCTCAGCGTCCCTATAGGCAGGGTTGCCCTTGCCGAAGGCCGAGTGTTCCCCTTTTCGGCGTCTTGGGTCATTATACGGAAGCAGCTGGCCTCCTCGCCTGAGAGCGTGTTCTTTCGGGCCAGCTTGCCTCCACTCACGAGGAAGCCGAGCCTGTGGATGTGGCTCTCCTCTGACACGCGTATGGGAACGGGACCTGCCAGCGTTCTCATCAGAAGAGGCTGCCGAAGCAGCCTGAGTGGTAGCCGGCGGAGGCGCCTGCGGAGGCTCCTGTGCGATCCCAGGTGGATCGGCTAATAGAGGCAGGTTTCCCTGCTGGCTGGAGCTCGGCTCAAATGGCGCTTGTGCCGATGGTGATGGTGCTTCAGGCTCGTCAGGATCAAAGTCAACCTCTTCCTCACCATTGACTTCCATCATGAGGACTGTAACTTCATCCTCGTCTAGCCCGCAACCATCGCCTTCTTCTTCTTCTGATGTAGAACTACCAATGATGATGGCCATTGGCGCAGCTGGGACAGACAGGTTTCCCTGCATAGCCGGCGCCTGTGCGTCGCTCGGCTGTCCCGGGGTAGGCGGCGCGGTTGTCGGCTCAGGCTCGTTGCCGAGCACAGGCTGCCCGGCAATGTTGCGCATGGCCGTATGGTTTGGCCGCGGTCCCACCGCCTGGAGACCCCATCCTGGCGGAGGAAGATCATGACCGCGCATGGCGATAGCCATTTCCAGAGCATTGCGCCATCTACCGCGGGAGTATAACAGGTGTCTCTGCGCGTCCTCAGGATGCACGCTGTCAATGAGAGTCAGAGCTGCCAACAGCAACTCCGAGCTACCGCAGGCGTCGGTATCCTGCAGCATCATGATGTCAGCTTCGATGTTCTCTTGACTCTCGGGATAAGCGGTGATAAGTATCTCATGCATCCTCGTGAGGGTTTGCAAGAGAGTACGTGGTCCGTATTCGCCTGGAGCAAGCGAACCAGGGGGTACAAATTGGATTTCTGGTTCACCTGCAATGAAAGCTTGAACGAACGCCTGAGACTCCATATCTATTAGGTCTTCATCAGTTTGGGGATAGTCTCCCATCAAGGTAGGCCTGTTTCCAGGCGGGAGTTCAGGTGGAGGTTGGAGGTTGCGTTCAACCTCGGAAGGCGAGGCCTCCACAGTGATGTCCTCGTCACTGCTTTCGTAAGCCATGATGTTACCTGGGTTCCCGAACATCTAGTCGAAGAAAGAAAGAGGCTGGTTTCCCAGCGTACCGTGATCCACGGGAGTGAGCTCGTTGTTGCCAATAACGAACCGGCGGACGTACTCGAGGTAGTACGCGTACAATCCATGACCATACGCCTCGAGCTCGTCGACGTTGTCCATGCAACTGACCCAAGTGTAAAATATCTGCTCCATGGCTTCAAAATCCTGGAGGCTCAAATATTCGATGAATGGTTCACTTGAGCCAAAATGGACTTCGGTCGACCTGCCCTTTCCACTTCCCTTCGCTGGACAATCTCGCACAAGATGGTCGGTACTGTCGCACTCATGGCACTTAAGAACCTGGCCGTCTCTACCTCGCGGGTTTCCCCGCCTACCCTTGCCTTTTCCTGAGGTCTTTCTACGGCCCTTGCCGCGGCCCTTTCCCCCAAAGAATATCTCATCATGTTGTTCATCTGAGAGCCTCTGGAGAAATGCCGTGATGCCTCGTCCGTTCGACCTCCGACGACCTCGTTTACCTTTACCTTTTCCCTTAAAGCTCCTCCGTATCCTCCTCCTAACACGACGCACTGGTTTTCGTGTGAACCTCCTCCACCTCCGTTTGGCCTGTTGTAATAACCAGAACAAATGTTCAGCACGCTGATTGTCATTATCCATATTCATAATATCTGACCAATCTAAGGCTTCAACACCGTCTGATGATATAGTATCTGTGTCGGTGCCGGAGTCGAAATCCTCGTCTCCCAAGTAGGTGGATACACCGTCGGTTAGGGGATTTGATTCACCCCATAAGGAACGGTGTGGTTGTGGTTCTCTAGAAGGAGGGCTGGTTGCCCAGCTTGGTTGTGATCGATCTCCTGCTAGTAGAGCAGTGGATTCTCCAGGATCATCGGCCCATATGCTTGAGGGCCCGTTCCCAGGCTGGGCTTCAGTAGTCAAGGTAGTGTAGAAATTTCCACTACCAGATCCCCTTCCCCTTCCAAACACAGATCCTATATTACCAGGAGACCGTTCAGATAGGTGGCCTATCGAACGCATCCTCTCCAGCAACTCATCATACTGTTGTTGTGTTCGGGGCATCTGGTGATTGAGTGGCTGTAAGAGTTGCATGGCTCGCTGGTTGCCGACGCCTAAGGCGCGGAACAAGATCGTGGTTAGTAGTTGGAAGTTGGGAAGGTCAAATCCCACCGACTGTGCCTCAATCGGGCCATTTCGAATCGGGTAAGGGTGACATCGATTCGTTCCCCGTGAGGCACGTGGAAGTCGATGAGTTGTGTGCCGGAAGTGAGCTGGCGCTCATCTTCCAGGCGCTCGAACTTCATGCTTAAGAGGAACATGATGTAGGTCACTGGGTCGGTGTGGACCCCATCGATGTCAGCACCATAATTTATGATGTCAGGCGGTACCCTCATGGCGAGTGTCCTCGCTAGGCCACCTAGGCCGCGTTGTATGGCGGCCGCTTGGGCCTGTGGCGTCATACGTCCGCTTGTGACGTTGAGCCATGCGTTGACCTCATAAACGTACTCGCGGAAAGGTACGTTGCCTTGAGGGTCCCAATATGGGCCATGTGTTTGCCCATCGGTGCTGTTGTCTCCACGACGCCTGTGTCCGATTGCTGCCCCCAGCGCGAACCATATGATAGCGAAGATAACCAGCCCAAGGCTGTATAGATAAGGGCGGTTAATAGGCGCGTTGCCGCGCTGGGGTAGCGCCTTGTCGAGTCTTCGAGGCGCTCTATCTGGCGGATCTCTCCGCCCATGCTTCAGGTATTGCGCTTTTGGCTCGTTGCCGAGCGGTTGGTAATAGCGCAATGATGAAGCGTATATGGTACAGATATCGTTGTCTAGACGTCGTACCTCTCGTGTCGCTTCTTGCTCTTGGATAGATCCTCGTAAACGTACTGGGAGTGATAGCGCAGGGTGGTAGGTGGTCACGAAGATCGTGCCGAAGAGTATGAGGCTAAGAAGAGCAAGAGCTGACCACACGAGAGTGCGGCCAGCTCCGCTACCAAGTCGAAAGTGAGCCTGGTAACTCAAATAGCATCAGATTCCATGGGAAACGGATGGCAAATAGCGTCCGGTATCGTACTGAGGTGGTTCAGTCAGAGGAATGGACGGATAAGATAGGATAAGATCGATGTAGTGATCTTTCCAGCACATAGCGAACACTCGCGGTGTCCGGGCAAATAGGGCGCGCGTGCCTTGAGCCAAAGGCAACGGCGCGCGAGCTATGCTCCCGATACTATAACATCTCCCAAAGAGCTACCCTTAAAGTCTGACTACCTACCAGACCACCCCAACCCAACCCGAAGACCCGAATTGGACCCGAATTTCAGGTTGGGGGGGGTACGGATCCCGATCCCCCACTGGAAATCGAGGATAACTTTGGGCCTTCGGGGTGGGTTGGGGTGGTTGGGTGGGCGGTGAGAATCGAGACCTCCTCTCAACCTCCCACTTGCTGCTCACTCCCTCCAACAGCAGCATGTGGCGGACAGGAGCGAGGAGGCGAGACTGCGCACTGTTCCCTCGTCACCCTCCGGGTCACCCAGGGAGAAACCGAGGAGGCGCGGACGCGCCGCTGGCCCATCGGGGCCGACGGGTGCGCGAGAGAGGCATCGAACGATGAGAAACGGACGAGGAGAGTGAAGGAAACGTAGAGGCAGAAGACGGCGGAAAACGATGGAAGAGAAGACGAAGAGGATGCACGGGCACGCCAGCCCGTGGGGAGCGACGGATGCTCGAGAGAGGATGCGGATGATGAGGATGGATGAGGATGAGGATGGCCGACAGGGCGTTGGCTTTCGAAAACCTTGCGCCAGCTTCGGCCAAAGGCGGGCTGCGCCGAAAGCAAGGCCATGTCTGGGGGGGCCCTAGCCCGAGGATGAGAAGAAGGAAAAGAGAACGACGCACGCTGGACCACCGCGACAAAACGGCGCCTAACGACTTGTCCCTTTTCGGTCCCAAGGACGCGCATCTATCGGTCCAACTCGAGAAATCACACAGAAGGAAAGAATCGAGAGCTCAAGTCGCCATTGTTCGAGACGTTGTGTTTTTCTCGCGGTGCCAGCTGCCCAAAGGATCGGATGACGATCATATTTTCCAAGATGCGCGTCGGCCAGAGTTCATCTAGAAAGTCCAGTCCATCTCACAGTGGGATCAGCGAAAGAAGCAAAAGGAGCCCCGCTTAACGATGAGCGGTGCTGAAATGTTTTAGAAGAGTAGTTGGCTTGGGCTGCGCTCGAGTGATGGCTCTTTGCCGAATCATACGCAGAAGCGCTTCGTAGCATCGGGCCGTTCCGTCGCCGCCGCTGCCCGTCTGCGCGGCAGTCGCAGCCCCCAGCGGCCATGGCGGGAACTCCCACGCCTGGCACGGGCTCTTGCCTTTCCTATGGCCTTTCGCAAGCGCCCTAGTATGATGGCAGCAAACACGCTTTAAAAACTGCATTAATCCCGCTTGCCTGGAAGGGCCCCTATACAGTATGTTGCAGGTCGGGCATCACGTGCCCCGACGGACGGAGTTGGGACGAAACATCGAGGATAGGCAGAAGGAGATCTTCAGCAAGTGATCATCTGTGTTGGCTATGTTGGAAGATTCCTCCTGCAGAGGGGCATGCCCGACTCAGAAATACTGAAGGGGCCCTGGGACACACAAATAAATACACACAAATAACAGGATCCCCCATATGTCCCCATATTTTCTGGGTTTCTGTCTTTCCCCCCACTTCCCATGTTTTCCCGTATTTTCTGGGGAATCGAAGATTTTCTGTGTCTGTGTGTGTTTCTCTCCCTCCTAAGATATGCCTAAGGCAACTGGGTGCCTCGTGCGCGCCGAGCTCGGAGGCCCGTGGCCTCTGCTCGCGGCCGGCGGCCTCCGATCGCGACGCGTGGCCTCGGGTCGTGCGCGCTGGCACTGCGAGGGCTCCTGGGCAGCTCCCCTCCTCCCCTCCTCCCCTCCTCCCCTCCTCCCCGGTTTGGGTAGCTGCGTAGCGTCTCAGGAGAGGCTGAGAGGAGACACAGTGAACCAGTATAGTAAGGAGGCGCGATGGGGATGCAGGGGCCTCGGGCGCCCATTTCAAGGCCTTTCGAGCGAGGCGCTGCCCACGACAGTGGCCAAGGATGGACCGAGGAGGCTAGGATGCAAGGATACCCTTGGGTAGGTTGCCCATCCTTACTTTGCGGGTTGACTGTAGCTACATAGCGTCTCAGAATAAGCTGTGAGGACATATCGAGCGGGAGCAGTTGTCGTGTTAGCTGAGCTTGCGCAAAGCCAGCAGAATCGCGAGGACATCTCGGGCGAGAGCGCCGCCCCTGAGTGCGAGAACGCATATGTCGCACGACCAGGGCGCCTCAAGCGAACTGGAGGAGCCGCTGTTGGGTCTCCGAGAACCTAGCTGTGGACGTCGAGCGAGAGCGCCGCGGCGGCGTTCCTGAGCTATGGGCCCTCTCGGGCCAGGCAAATCTGGTGCACGTTCCGCCCAATGTTTTTCGCCCGAACCGTGTCGCCCGGCGCCGTTGTCGCCCGGAAAGCTTTCGCCTGGGACGGTCTCGCCTGGTGTCGTTCTCACCCAGAACTTGCTCGCCGGGTCGTTTTCGCCCGATCGGTTTCGCCTGGTCCGTTTCGCCCAGTCCATTTCGCCCAGCCTGTTTCGCCCAGGCGGTTTCGCCGGAAAGGTTTCGCAAAAGCGGGTTGAGCCGAACGGTTTTTGAGCACGGTCGTGCTTGGCCAAGTCGTTTGCGGCTTGTCATTTTCGCCCAATCGTTTTCGCCTGGTCGTTTTCGTCCGTCGTTTTCGCCCGAATGCTTCCCCCAGGTCATTTTCACCTGGTGGTCGAGTTCGCCTGGTCGGTTTCGCCCGGTCGGTTTCGCCTTGTCGGTTTCGCCCGAACGTTTTCGCCCGGTTGTTTTCGTCTGGTCGGTTTCGCCCGGTCGGTTTCGTCCGGTCGGTTTCGCCTGGTCCTCCCTGTCCAGACATTGTCGCCCGCACGAGTTCGCTCGGGCAATTTCCCCTCGTCCTCGATTTCCTCGCGGTCCTTTGGAGAGGAGGGAGGAGGGAGGACTCCTCCCTCCTCCCCCTCCCTCCCCCTGGCCTGTTCGGTTTCGCCCGGGCGTTCTCGCCCCCACCGTTTCCCCTGGGCGGCTTCACCCAGGCACTTTCGCCTGGACGTTCTCGCTACACCTGCACTCTTTTGGCCGTTGCCGCAGCGTTGGTTCCCCTCCTCCCCCTCCGTCGTGCGCGCATGTCCTCGTCGCCGTTGCGTGCTCTGCTCGTCCTGTGCCACCCTCTTCGCCCTCATTATCCTTCCCCCCTTCCCTGCCATCCGCGAGCCTGCAGGCTCACTGCAAGCCCCCTCCTCCTCGTCCTCCTCCTCCTCGTCCTCCTCCTCCTCGTCGTCGTCGTCGTCCTCCTCCTCCTTCCCCTCCTCCTCCTCCTCCTCCTCCTCCTCCTCCTCCTCCTCCTCCTCCTCCTCCTCATCCTTCTCCTCCTCCTCCTCCTCCTCCTCGGCACAATCGGAGGTCCTCCCCCCTCCCCTGCCCCCCGGCCTTCCCGGCCCGGAGCGGTGCCGTTCTGCCCTGCTCGTCGGACGGCAGTGCCTAGGCGAAAGGACAGACACTTTTTGGTCAGCTGTCCGTTTTAGTGTGTCGTCTGGGGAAGCTGAGGCGCAAGTGGGGAGCAGAATATCGACACCCACCCCGCTTTACAGCGCCCGTGTATGCATGTATCTGGCAGAGCCAATGGCTGGCACCGAGGGACATGCCGACGTCGCATCTTCATCGGCGACAAGGTTCAGCCCAGTCTCAGGGGCCGAGCAAGCCGCGCGGGCGGAACCGCCCCAACCCGAAGACTCAGTCTGGGAGAAAGCCCAGACGAATCGCGGCTTGTTCATTCAACCAGCCCCGTGGCTTCCTGCGCGCGCGCTGGAGCGGCAACGCGAACCCCGTGGGCCCGCCTCTCTGCCAGTACGCCAGTATTTGGTGGCCCGGGTTTGGTGGGTGTATACGCTGTTTCCTTGGTGCATGTGTCAATGTTGTCGTCGGGTGTATATAATTCTGGGTGGGTGCATACTTGTGTGTGGGCGGGTGTATAGTAGTGTTTTGTGGTGGTTTTAGTATACACCCGCCCTGCCGTGGGAAAACGAAACGCCTCGAGAAATACTGCGTAATTGCGTGGGCCTGTCTCGCTCGTGCTGACTGGCAGGAGCATTGTCGTTGAGGGAGGTGGCATTATGGCGGCGCGCAACGGGCGGGAATGATGGGCCCCCGTGGAGGCGGCCTCCGCAGGGTGTCGGAAGCAAGCCATAGAAATTGCCAGCGACCCCCCGCGCTTGGCACCCTGGAGCCCCGCGGCAACCTTCGCATCACAAATATTTCAAGTATCGGGACGTCTGTATTGCGGGGTGGGTGTCGTAATCTTGCTCCCGAGCAAGGGCAACAACAGCTTGAAATGTCTGCAGTCGTTTATTGATCGTCGGCCAGGGCTCGCTAACATGCTTGTTGATCGCGTTGAGAAGAATCTCGTCGGTTCCAACTTGTTTGTTGCCCGCCAGATGATATTTCAGGTCTTGGGGGACACGAAACGCACGCATCACACCAATTGTGTTGCTAAGTTGCCTCATCTTCCTGGTTGTCGCGTGCATGGCGTCATTATGAGGTCGTTTCGTAACATGTGTGCTCCTTGTATCCCTCGTGGTCATGCTGTTGCCGTGCACGTTCGTCCTCTCTTCTCGCCTTCTCCCAAGAACGTTCTTGTGAACTCAAAATGGTGGGGAAAACGGTTGCAGTTCTATGTTTTTTCGTGCACTTGCAGTGATTTGAGTTCATGCTTGGGCGTTCCTTTGCCAGATGACGGTCACCTGTGTGTGAGGGCTGAGAATTGTCGTCTTAATGGTGCCATCCCGCGTCTCTTTCACTATGACGGCCCGTGCGTGTGGTCAAAAGGGCACGTGATGAAGTGCGTTGATGACAACATGGAGGCACTTGCTCGCCGCCTTGGCAAGGCCGGTGTCCGAATGCAATGGAACGCTTCTGATGCCGACGCGTATTTTCGTGAGTTGTACTACAAAACGCCGGTGGTTTTCGGCAGCGAGGGGTTCTTGAGCATGACGTTCGCGTGACGTCATCACGCCGATTGACAAATTGTCCTCTTCCGTTGCTATATCGTGTCCTCGTGGGTGGCAGATCCGGGCTAGAGCTTGCGCGTTCAGAAGCAATCGTCCCGTGCTTTCTTTCATGGGTTGGAACGCTTTGCATAATCGTTTCCGCAAGGCCCAGGAGCGTTTAAGATACACCATGCTTTTGGCATGATTGACGCGTGGCCCAAAAATTCTGACCTTGTTCGTAAGAGCCGCCCGGTTGGTTCGTAGTGGTCTCATTGTTTGAAACCTCTGCTCTCTCTGTTGTGCCGTGCTCTCAACTTCATTGTCCGGTTTGTTTACCCTGATTCGATCAGTGTGTTGTCGAACCAGAAAGTCATTGGTTGTTTCCATACATTCAATCTTGATGTTGCTGAGAATAGGCGGAGAGGCTTCATTCCCGTGTTCATGCCTTTCAAGCGTGACATTGACGGTTTCTTCAACAACGTCCCTTGGGTATTGATTCGCCGTGCTCTTGATTGGTTGATGAGTAGGTGGAAAGATGTTGCCGGCACTCATAGGATGCATGTCCAGGTCCCCCGGTTCAGCCGCAAACCGGTTCCGCAAGGTGGTGTTCCTCTGTGCTTTTCCCGAGCGTGTAAAGGTCATTTGCGGAGCCTGGCTAAGCCTGGTGTTGACGACGCTCGGCCGCACAATTCGCGTACCTTGGCTGCAGATAAATACATCTTAAATGTGTCAGACATCCCTTGGCTTGTCAATTTTGATCTTACTCATGGCTTCCTCTATTTCGGTAATGCGCTTGTGGCTGCTCACAAAGGGATGACCCAAGGGTGCCCCCATGCCCCTGGCGTATGTAATCTTGTTTGTTGTTTCTCGAATCTGATAGCACACGGCTCCCGAAAGGCATCGATTTGCATGTTGTGCATCACGTGTCTGTTCTGAGACTCCAGTGGGTCGATGACATTTATGGTATTCATTGTTTTTGGCTCCCTCCCAAATGTGCGGTCGACTATGAATTAGGCCCTCCTCCAAAGAGACGCCGGATCTCCAAGTCTTCCGGTAGCGGTTCTGTAATCCTGGAAGTCGACGCTCTATCGAAGCGATTCGTTCATCACGTGGAGAGCATGTGCACAGATGTTGTTCTGACCAGGGCTCGGAGGAAACAGCGCGTCAAAGCCTTGTCGTTGAAAATTGAAGATGCCTCTGTTTTTGTTGGTTTGGAGGTGCAAGTGTCTGGTGAGAGCGTGTCCCTTGCGCCCCACACGTGCAATGGCGATCTGCTTCGTCAATCGCCCATATCTCTGACCTGGCCACGGTTCCAGGCGTTTCATAGCAACGGGCCTATTTCTGTGATGATAGGGGCAATCGAGGGCCATGTCGCGCAAACTATTGATCGATGTCTTGATTCCGACCCGTCTTCTCTTCTCGCCCATGTCCTCGTTAAGTTGCGTTGTCTTGAGTTCCCCTGGTCGGTTCTGGACCGCGCTGTGAAACGTGTTTGCCGGAAGCATCCTTACCTTTTGTGTCTGAAACAGGCGTTCTGTTCGGCACGGTCGAAGTTAGGATAATGCCCCTCCGTGCGGTGGTGAGCACGTGCGCACGCATGTTGCGTTCCTTTGTTCACGTTTGCTTGCGTGATTGCGGCACATGTTACGGACCGGGTGTCCGATTGTCGCGGTTACATTATTCTGGCGTTTGATGGATCGTTTTCTTCTGACGATGGTGGGGGGCATGCTGCATTGTTTCGTATTTGCGTGATTGGGGGACATGCTTCGGACCGGATGTCCGAGTGTCGTGTATTATGTTCGTGTGGTGATAGAAAGACCGCATTATTCTGGCGATGGAGGGATCTTGCTGGTTTGTTATTCCTTCGTTTGTTCGCTTCTCTCGTGCTGTGCGTCCCTGCTTTTCTGTCCTCTCTCCTCGTCCTTTCCGCTGCATTCTGCTGTTGCCTCTTCGTGCTGTGCGTCCCTGCTTCTCTGTTTCTATCCTTGTCCTTGCCGCTGCCGTCTGCTATTGCCTCTACGTTGTTGTGCTTTGTTGCGTGTGTGACCACAGCCCCTCCGACGGATGAATGGCGGGTCTCGTGCTTCTTCCCTGCTCTTGGTCTGCCACGAGTGTCCGGAATGTGCTGTCGTCATGTTCCTGCATTGTATATACGAGCGACAATAAAATGAGCACTTGTTTAGTACTTCCGGCGTCGTCGTGCTGTCATCGCATCTGTTGCTGTTGTGACGGCGAAATTGTCCGCAGCTGCAGATCCAGGGAGTAGCATCCATCGACTACACTTCGACGACGTCGCCAGGGTTCCAACCCGCATGACAGGCAGAGTCAGGGCCCAGGTGGGACTCACCCGTGGGCCGACTGCGCGGCCAGGCGCCATGGCCTAGCAGCGGCTTATAACAGTAGGTTTCTAATGAGAGCGAAGCGAAGGGCGAAGCCCTAAGCGAAGGCAGAAGTAGCTTGACCCAAGAAGCTACGAGCGAGAGAGAAGGAAGAGCAAGACGTGTTGGAACAGAGAAGCGGAGAAACCAGGAAGGGCGGAAAGTACGACAATTATTCTGGACTGATGCTGGCCCTTTCCCTGCGTGCGGGGCTTTCAACCGCATCACAAGCTGATGCGACTAAGTCGACCACGGGCGGAGAGCCTCGTGACCCCCGCCCGTCTTGGGCAGTTACTCGCCAGAGGACGTGCGTTGAGCATGCTACGCAATGCGATGCAACACACTGGAAGCAAAAGTCAACTGAGGCCACAAGGAGGCCAGAGGGGTGGCCGAACAAGTTCGGCCACGCTCGCAAGACAGCCTCCTAAGACGCATACCTCGCAAGACTCATTTCACTCTGGCCTATACTGCACAGGCGGAGCCCACAAGCACACTTAGACAAAAAGCCGGTCAAGACCAGTAGATATGAACAGATTGTTAAGCGTTCTGCGAGCGCGCCTGCCCATCAACGCCATCAGTCATGCGCGCGAGCGCCAAGCTGACTGAGATGCGCGCATGATTTCGTCAATGTGAGCGGCCTTCGGAACGATTCCTCAAGAGGCCCTCCTGGCTCGCAGATGTCACTGCCCCTGGCACGAGGGCCGACCCGTGATGACACGACGGGCAGGGCAGGGCGGTCGTGCGGGCACGGCCGCGGACCGCAGAAAACCCAGGCTGCCTATACTGCACCAGACTGCACGCGAGACCGCACAGGAGACCAGAGACCACGGGCCGCGGCCCGTGGCCGCGATCGGAGACCACGGGGCGCGACCGGCGACGACGGACCTGGGGCTGGGCAGTGCGCCTACCCGCCTTAGCTGGGGGGCCCATTTTCCACCAACGTTACCTAGGGGTAGGAGGGGAGGAGGAGGAGGAGGAGGAGGTAGATAGAGCGGCATTGGGGGGCAAGGCAGTGCATTCGGCCGCAAGGATGGGCCCCCGCCGTCGCCGCTCAGAGCGGCACCTTCATTGTGATCACAGCGCCACGCACGCCGATCACCTTGCCGAACGAGGCGTAGTCGTGTCGGCCATCCACATTCACGAACCCGAGGTCAGAGCCCTGCCCACCATGTAGCCAGCTCGTCCTCCGTGACTCCCGCTGGTGGTATGCCCGTCTGCACCATAGCTCCCACAGTGGGGGGCGCTCGGAAGGTGCTGTCCTTTTTGTTGCTCGGCTGCTTCTGCTCCTCTGGGGGATCCTCCTCGGCCTCCGCGTCGGTCACGGGCCCCTGCTCGACGTGCAGTGTGATCTTCGCCTGGTTGCTGTCGTGGCACATGCTGATCTTCGGGGATTTCACTTTGTTGAGGACGGTCGCAACACTAAACTGGTCCTCGAACGCCCCGTGCTCTGTGAGAACGCACTTGGCGTAGGCGCCCACGTCCTCGGAGCAGGGGGTCGAATTGAGAGAGAGAGAGAGAGAGAGAGAGAGAGAGAGAGAGAGAGAGAGAGAGAGAGAGAGAGAGAGAGAGAGAGAGAGAGTCCCTTGCCCGCCTCAGAGCACTTGTCCACGTAGATCTTCCTGCAGGCTCGGAGCGCCTTGATCACCTTGGTCTGAGGCGGCAGCGGGCACGAGCCGTAGACCGCGGAGACGTCCCGACCGATCTGCTGAGAGTAGACCAGCCCTTGCTTGATGGTCATCGTGAGCAATTTATTCAGCCTGGGGTCGCACTTGGTCTGATAGACTTCTCCTCCTCGCTGTTGGCGTCGTATGCCGACGCGACGCCACTGGGGCCAGCAGCCGCGAGCACGAGGTGGAGGGGGCCTCGGCTTGGACTTGCACCGAAGCTTCATGTAGGAGCGGCGCCAGAAGGGAGGCGTCATGTGGGGTGTGCGCAAGCCGAAGACCGTGGGCATGCTGTTCCTCTTGTCGAGGGTGCGGCTCTGGCTGTGGTGGGCATCGAGTGGGGCGAAGCCGACGCGGTGCGCGTGGTTGAGGACCGACTCGAAGCTCTCCAGCATGAGGAGTGCCTCTGCGAGCTCGTCGTCGTAGCCCACGCCAGTCGGCTTCGGCTTCTGCTTGGTGGTGTAGGTGGGCTGGAAGGTCAGCTGGAAGTTCTCTGCGGGCACTGGCCAGTCTGGCACTGGAGCACGCTTCTGCTTCTGCTTCTCGAGGAGGCGTGCGAGGACATCGATCTGGTACTCGGTCTCGTAGTTGGGGTCAGTCTCGATGTGCTCCTCTCTGAGATTGAGGCGCGCCCGGAGTAGCCGCAGACGTTCCTTCATGAGCAGGTAGTGCAGGCCGAGCTTGGGCTTCTGACGCTCGAAGCGAGGGAAGGCTGCCTCCTTCATGATGTTCACGATGAGCTCCCCGTGTTCGTCCGCTGCGCGGACCCCGAGCAACTGCTGCATCTTGTCCTGGTGCTTGCCGAAGTTGAACTCCTGCGCGCCATCGAACTCCTTGCGGTATTTGCCCTTCTGCAGGGCCGGGGCCACCTTGTCGTAGTCCCAGGCGGTCCTCTTGAGAACGGTGACCACATTCGGGAAGCTGTCGTTGGCGGCTGTATTATGGAGGGCGTGGTCTCGCGGCACGTAGTCGTTGATGAGTAAAGGTGCCTTGGCCGTAAGCCTCCAGCCTCTGCAAGAAGTAGAATGGGAGCATTGGCCGCGGGGCAATGCGGTGTAGTCGGGACTTGTGGCTTGTCCAAGGGCACCGATGCACTGGGGCCCTGAATTCCTGAAAAAGAGCAGGATGCACTTGCTGCTCACGACGGGCACGAGGTGGAAGGCAGCGGAGGTCTCTCCATGCACTCCTGTAGGGCCTGCGTCGCCGCTCGCGTAGTAGGGCGAGTCGGGAAGCAATCCTTCCTGGCCGTCGTGGTCGTTCGGGTCCGAGCCGATGATCGGCGTGCTCCAGGTGGGCGTCGCGTTCTGGGACAGGTAGATCCACTTGAGCTTCTCGTTGGTCTTCTTGATTCGACCGATGAGGTGCTTGGCGGGCCCTGGCCGCGGTGGAAGCGACACAGCAATGAAATTCGAGTCAAGTCCGCCGCGACGAGGGCGAACTGCTCCAGCGCGCCCTTGAAAGCTCGGCGGCGAGCGGGGGGGCGCGGTCAGGCACTTGATGCAGTAGCGGTTGCTGATGGTGAAGGCCACGCCCTCGTGATTGTTGGTGAAGGAGCCGCTGCCATGGCCCCTAGTAACGATGCGGTGCTGGTAGGTCTGGAACTGGTCGGCGGGGCGGGCTGCGCGCTGCCGCCAACGAGTGGCTGGTAACTTGCAGACGTCGCCTGCGCTGAACTGTCTCTGCCTCTCCAAGCTTCTCGGCGCCGCACCCGTGCTGAGCGGGTTGTACACTCCCCAGCTCGGGAATGTCATCCAGAAGATCGCGAGAAATGAAATATGGATGGCCATCCGCGCTGGCATGGCATGAAGGGTGCCCTGGGGGCGGAAGCTGCCCTGCGCGGCGTGCCTGCTGGGCCGCGACAAATGGGGCTAGAGCAGGAGACGGCGGCTGAAGAGGAGGAGGAGGAGGATAGAAGGAGGACCTCCTCCTCCCGTCTTCCCCGTCCTACACATGGTAGCGGTGGTGGAAAATTTGGAGGGCGCGACGCTCCCCCCCCCCTTTCCCCGATCCGTCGTCGGGGACGCCCCCCCTCCCCCCCTTTCCCGATCCGTCGTCGAGAACCCCCCCCCCCCCTTGCCCGGTCCGTCGTCGGGAACCCCCCCCCCTCCCCCCTTTTCAAAAGGGAGGGGGGTCCGACCCCTCCCCCCCTCCCCCCCTGTGGCCGGCAAATTCGACCCCCCCTCCCCCTCCCCCCCTTTCGCCACGGCGCCCCTGGTCTCCGGAACCCGACCCCCACCACCCCTAACACTAATCCTCACCCTTGCCCTGACCCCTAACCCTAAACCCAACCCCAAACCCTAGCCCCAAACAGTACTCACTACTCATTACGCACTACTCACTACCCACAATTCACTATTCGCTACTCACTACTCACATTTCACTACTCACTGCTCACTACACACGACTCACTACTCACTACCCACGACTCATTACCCACGACGTACTACTCATTACTCCCCACTCCCTACCCACTACTCACTAGTCACTACAAACTACTCACTACTGACTACACACTACTCAATACTCACTACTCATTAAACACAACTCACGAGCAACTACTCGCTAATCGCAAATCACTACTCACTACCCACTAACCATTTTCCACGACTCACTACTCACACTTCACTACTCACTTTTCACTGTCCACTATTCACAACGCACAATCCACGACTCGCTACTCGTTACTCCCTACTCTCTACACAGTATTCACTACTCCCTACTCGCTACTCCCTACGCCCTATTCGCTACCCAATACGCACTATTCACCACCCACTGCTCACTACTCACTACTCACTACTACGCTCCCACTATTCACTACCCATTACTTCCTACTCCCTACTCACTACTCCCAACTCGCTACTGACTACGCACAACCCAGTACTCAATACTCACTACTCACTAAACACTACGCACTGCCCACTACTCACTACTCACTAAGCACTACTCACTACCCACTAACCACTATCCACTACTTACTACTGAGAACTCCGAAATCACTACTCACTACGCACTGCCCAGAACTCACTACTCACTATCCGCTACTCGCTACCCAATATAAAGTATTCACTACCAACTACGCACTACTCGATACTCACTACTCACTACTCCCTACTCCGTACTCACTAGTCACTAGTCGCAAGGCGCTACTCGCTACTCACACTACTCACAAACTTTAGTCGCTACTCCCTACTCACTACCGACTACTCAATACCCACTTTTCGCTTCTCACTACTCACTACTCACTACTCACGACTCACTACTCCTTACCCACTACTCACAACTCACACATCACTACTCACTACTGACTACTCGCTACTCCCCACTGGCTAAGCACTACTCACTACCCACTAGCCACTATCCACTCTTACTACTGAGATCTCTCAATTCACTTACTCACTACGCACTGCCCAGAACTCACTATTCACTATCCGCTACT
>CAUYUJ010019015.1:0-5000 GCA_963575745.1 Prorocentrum cordatum | reverse complement strand
GAGAGCGTCCATGAAGCAGACATGGAAGAACTCCATCTCCGTTGCGCCCCCAAACCGGTTGCGCATGTTCGCGTGGAAAACGTCGCCGATCGTGTCGTTCTCGTGCGCGGGATCCTGCATGCGTGCGTTGAAGCGGCGTATGTCGTCCTCCGAGCACATGAACTTGTCCAGCGTCGAGCCGACGAGGGAGTTGTGGCTGAGACTGCGAGGCAGCATCGCGGCGAGTCTCGGCGAGTGCTCCGTCAGCTGCAGGTTCGCGTCCAGCTCCACCACGACGTCGCACACGGTAAGCAGCATCGACCTGGACGCCTCCAGCCCTTTGCGCGAGGCCTGCGCCTCCACCAGCTGCCGCGCCCACTCGCTCGTGACGCGGTGCATCGAGTAGGCCAGGAGCACCACGAAGCAGGACTGGAACAGCTCCGCGATGATGATCATCTGGGACTGCTGGCGGTACGCCAGCGAGTGGCCGACGTCCACGGACGGGATCCACGGGTGCAGGTGGAAGCTCAGGGCGCCCCAGTCGGCGGCGTTCCAGAACACGAGGCTGGGCAGCTTCAGCATGAACAGGCTGACGCAGAGCCTGACGACGCCGAGGGTGGCGGACACGACGATCAGCTTGTCGCTCGACGTGACCAGTGGCGATGCGCCCACCGTGGCCATCAGCATGGCCCAGGCGCCCCAGAGCTCTACCGGGGATGGCGTGATCCATGAAGGCCGAAACAGCACCACCAAGATGCTCGAATACATGGTGAAAAACAGTACGTCAGCCCCGACGGAGTGCACTCGCTCGCGATTCGTAAGGATATTCCACAGCGTCAGAGCCGAAGACAAGGAACAACTTATCGAACACGGATGGACCAGGCTGCGGGCGTAGCTGGCCCGGCGGGCCATGATAAGGCTCGACACCTTCTGTGCGACCATATCCTTGAAGGGGCCCAGGGACACGCAAATCAATGGACATAAATCCAAATATTCCCGATATGTCCCGTATTTCCTGGATGTTCGTCTTTTCCCCCACTTCCCAGATCTTCCATACTTTCCATGGAAACGACGATGATTTGTGCCTGTGATTTTGTCCCCTCCCGAATCCTCCCGCACCTGCGCCCGCTTCGTCGACGAGAGCCCCAGACGGATGGTGTACCTCAGCCACTGCAGGACCGCCCGGAACCTCTCGAGCGACAGCGCGCCCGTGTGGACGAGCAGCGCCGCGTGGGACATCAGAGACGGCAGAAGAACCAAAGCGGCATGACCACAAACTTCAAGTCGGGCCTGTCCTCCTACAGGGGATTTTGGACGAAAGATAAAAAATGGTCACCAACTACCCCCGAGATGCTCAAAAATGGTCCAAACATCGTCCCCAGACTGTTTTTTTACTATTCTTGAATGTTCCTCCTGTGGAGGGACAGGCCCGACTTAAACAGAAACGGCACGACCACAAAAACTTTCTGGGAGGCCTGGAAATGGGCACCAACACCAAGACACGGGGCTGCCTCCACGGGGTGGAGACGATCCTTGAACTCGGTGCTGGAGGTAATATTTCGGTAGCCAGAATATGACCACCATCACCGATATCGAGATTTTCCTCCCTCGGTGTAGGAACGCCGCCGATCTTGGTGTTGGTGTCAACCTCTAGGCCTGCGACTTTCGGCCGCCCTCGCGGCCTGGCTCCGCCCATCGGGCATCGAGGGCCTCGGGGGTCGAGGGGCACGAGGCTCGAGCTCCGGAGCTCCACCCCTCGCGGGCCTCGAGGGCCGCGGGGGGGGGCCCGGGGGGTCGACGATCGAGGCTCCAGGATCCGCCGATGGAGGATCGAGGGTCGGGGATCGAGGGGGGGCGCCCTGGATCGGCGCTGGAGAGCCCCCTCCCCTGCCGCGCGGAGCGCACCCAGGGGCGGCACCGAGGGCGCCACCAGGGGGTCCCAGCGCCAGTCCACGAAATCCGCGCGGGCGACCGAAAGCGCATCTCGCCATCGCTCGGACGCCAACTCCCCGTGCACCTTTCGGTCTCTCGCATGCGTCTACTGCCCGATGAGCCAGGATGCTCCTCGATGGCCCGCGCCGACAGAAAATGCACACGTCCGAGCGATGCCGAGTCATTCGGAGGAGGACAGCCACGCAAGTCCACCACGCTCCCCGCTCCCGCCCCCGCCTAAGAAGGGAGGACAACAGGACAGAGCACGAAGGGGGGAGGCAGGAGGAGCGAGGTGTACCTGCGTTGCTGATCAATCCTGTGTGCTGGACCAGAGAACAAAAGACACCGCGCCACCTACCGCCCCACGGGCCCTGGCACACACCATGGATTCCCCGGCGTGGGCTTCCGCGCGGTATGCGCCACGCGGCGCCCGATGGGCCGCGGCGCAGCGTGGGGGGCCGCTGGCGGGGTGGTGCCGCCCGTCTTCTGGTCGAAACGTCCGTGTGGTCATGCCGCTAACGGTCCTTCGGGATAGGACCAGGCCGCAGCACACGATGGCATCGCGGGCGGAGGGCATGCCGCGCGTCGGGCCCGGGCACGGCCGGGGCTCGTGGGGCTGCGACCCGAGGGCCTCGGCGCCCACGCCGCAGGCGGGCTCCGCCGGGGGGGGGCTCGGGCCGGGAGGGGGAGGCCTGCGGCAGAGGGGGGGCCACGGGGGGGGGCGGGGCGGGAGCGGCGGCGGCACGGGGATCCTCTCCGCGGCGGGGAGAGGGCGAGGGGGGGAGGGGGGAGGAGGAGCAGGAGCAGCAAGGGGGAGCACGAGCGCGAGAGGGAGGAGAGGGAGGAGGAGGGGGAGGAGAGAGGATAGGGGAGACCGAGGCGAGGCAGAGGGAGGAATAGCAGGAGGACCTGGAGGAGGAGAAAAAGCACGAGGGCGCGGAGGACGAGGAAGACGAGGACACGGAGAAGAAGCATAACGGAACGGATAACAAGGAAGATGCGGCAGAGTCCAGGGAGTGGAGGCATTGCAAGCGGCACCACAGAAGAAGGGAGGAGTGAGACGAGATGATTAGGAGTAGAAGGAAAAAGGGAGGGTTGGGGGAGGATTGGGGGAGGGTGAAGTAGCAGGAGGAAGAGGAAGGGGAGGAGGAGAATGAGGAGGAGGAGAAGAGGGATAAGAAAGAGCAGGAGGTAGCGGCTGGACGAGGAATAGGCTCAAAAAGAGAAGCAACTGTGGAAACAACATCTGCCACCATGCCTCTGAGGACGTGCTAGAATGTTCGTCAATCGCTGGTGGATTTCAACGCGCGCCGACACATTGCCTGGAGACAGAACGGACCTGAGGGCCTCCTGGAAGCCTCTTGGGAGCCTCAAGGAGCTGTTTTGGGGCCACCTTGAAAGCTCCAGGACGGCCCGGAGGCCATCCGGGGCCGTCTTGGCAGGCTCAAGGGCCGTCTCGAAGCCATCATCGGCCGTCTCGGAGCCGTCTGGAGGGGTTTTGGCAGGGCTGAACCTAAACGGTGTCGTTCGTGATCGTTTTGCTTTCGTTGTCCCTCATCTTGTCTTCGATCCGCCTCTGCCGCAAAAGGAAAAATCGAAACGAAAACGGCCCACGAAATCGCCAAAACACCGATTAGGTCCAGCCCTGGGTCTTGGGGACCCCAGTCGGCCGTCTTGGGTCTCTCTGGGGCTCCTCGAGCGCCACGTGCGGGCCATCCCGAGGCCTTCGAGGGCCGCCCGGATGCCATCTTCGGCCGTCTCGGAGCCAGCTCGAAAAGGATCTTGGGGGCACCAGTCACAGGCGTAGAGGCGGCACCTCGAAGCACCAGTCAGTTCCCCCAGGCTGGCCAAAAATTTCGGGCTCCTGGGGGCCTCTTGGAAGTCTCGTAGGAACCTCTTGGGGGCCTCTCGGGACCCTCCTGGGGGCCCCCTGGGGCCCTCCTACACACACACACACACACCTACACACCTGGGGTGCTTTTTCCCAACCATCCTGTGGTGTTGGGTCCTCGTTTTGAAGAGACGGTGCCCCACGTTCTCCTTCCTTCCTTCCTTCCTTCCTTCCTTCCTTCCTCCCGCTGCCTCCTCCCCCCTCCCATCATCATCATCATCAACACCCATTTCGGCACACCCCTCACACGTTTCGTGGCTCCATAGGGAGCTCCACCGAAGGCCCCAGTGCCCGCGGCCGCATGCGTCCCCCACACCCATTTCGGCACACCCCTCACACGCTTCGTGGCTCCATAGGGAGCTCCACCGAAGGCCCCAGTGCCCGCGGCCGCATGCGTCCCCCACACCCATTTCGGCACACCCCTCACACGTTTCGTGGCTCCATAGGGAGCTCCACCGAAGGCCCCAGTGCCCGCGGCCGCATGCGTCCCCCACACCCATTTCGGCACACCCCTCACACGTTTCGTGGCTCCATAGGGAGCTCCACCGAAGGCCCCAGTGCCCGCGGCCGCATGCGTCCCCCACACCCATTTCGGCACACCCCTCACACGTTTCGTGGCTCCATAGGGAGCTCCACCGAAGGCCCCAGTGCCCGCGGCCGCATGCGTCCCCCAACCCATTTCGCACAACCCTCACACGTTTCGTGGCTCCATATGAAGCTCCACCGAAGGCCCCGTGCCCGCGGCCGCCATGCGGTCCCTCACACCCATTTCGGGCACCGGGAAAGGATACCCTCACACGCTTCGTGGCTCCATAGGGAGCTCCACCGAGGCCCCAGTCCCGAGCCGCATGCGCCCCCACACCCCATTGCCGGCACACCCCTCACCTTTTTCGTGCTCCATTTAGGGAGCTCCACCGAAAAGGCCCCAGTGCCGCGCGGCGCATGCGCGGGTCGTCCCCCACACCCATTTCGGCACACCCCTCGCACGTTTCGTGGCTCCATAGTGAGCTCAACCGAAGGCCCCAGTGCCCGCGGCCGCATGCGTCCCCCACACCCATTTCGGCACACCCCTCACACGTTTCGTGGCTCCATAGGGAGCTCCACCGAAGGCCCCAGTGCCAGCGGCCGCATGCGTCCCCCACACCCATTTCGGCACACCCCTCACACGTTTCGTGGCTCCATAGGGAGCTCCACCGAA
>CAUYUJ010019014.1:142788-189545 GCA_963575745.1 Prorocentrum cordatum | reverse complement strand
CACTGACTCCTCCGCTGTCCCACTGAGCTGTCCCACTGTTCCCACCACTGTCCCCACTGTCCCCCACTGCCCCCACCACTGTCCCCACTGTACCTCTGTCCCATTGTCCCACCGCCGTCCTCGCCACCGCCTTCACCACTGTCCCCACCACCATTGTACCCTCCACTGTCCCACTGTTTCCACCTCATTCCCACTGTCCCCACACCACTGTCCCACCACCACCGTCCCCACCACTGTCCACTGTCCCCCGTTCCGCCATTGTCCCCACCTGTGTCCCCACACTACCGTCCCCACCACTGTCCCACTGTCCCACAACATGTCCCCACCACACTGTCACGCTATCCTCACCACTGATCCAACCAACACCGTCCCCAACCACTGTCCGCCACCCCCACGGGGTTTTCGAGGGGGGGGGGAGGGTTGACCGGTAGTGACACCACCCGGTTTTCTCCGGATCCACGGACAGGAGGAGGGGGGGGGGGAGTGGGGGGAGGGGTTGCGAACCTGGATAGTGACCCCCCGCCCAACAATTTTCAATGATGAGCAGGGGGGGGCCGCGGGTGGGGGATATATATATATATATATATATGCCATGGCCGGAGCCGCGAGTGAAGTATCCAGCTGCCTGCGGCGCATCCCGCCACCGCGCCTGTGCCACAGCGCAGCAAGAAGGAGGCAGGATGTAGGAACAATGCAATTCCGACAAGTAGTCTGCGTTGGGGCGGGTCGGGTCGCGTTGGTGCCCTCTTGGAGCGGTTTACAGCCGTCTTGGGGCCCTTTGGGGAGCCCCTTTCGCGATCTTTGGGTCTCCTTGGGCCGAGTTCGGGCCTTCCTGTGGGCCTCTTGGGGTGTCTTGAAACTATCTTGGAGGCTTCTTGGAAGCTTTTTGGGCCGTCGTGGGCGATCGGAAATCCGAACAGGTGGGAAGCTCACAGTCTGTCAAACACTAACGGAAATCAATGATTGTGGCCTCCTCGAGCTCTCTTGGAAGGCCTCCTGGAGACCTCTTGGGCCGAGTTTGGGGGGCCATTGATATGTCCTGAGGCTGTCTTGTGAGCCTCTTGAGCCGTCTTAGGCCAGCTTGGCGTCATCTCGGCTGCTTTGAAGGCCGTCATGGAGGCCATGAGGCTCACGCGAAGGCCTCAAGGCAGATCAAGAGGCCCCCAAGACTGCCCAAGAGGTCTCCAAGAGGCCTTCCAGGAGAGCCCGAGGAGGCCAACACCACTGATCTTCTGTATACTGTTGGGGGAACCCGAGGTTCTGGCATGTTAGGGTTTCCGACCGCATCTTGGCGATTGCTTCTTGGTACAGGCACCTGTCCAGGGGAGATCACTGGGCCGCGTCGCGATGGTGAAAACACAACAATCACACACGGACGCACGCACGCACACACGCACACACACACACACACAAATACACAACGCACAACACACAACGCACAACACACATCACACAACACGCAACACAACACACACACAACACACACACACAACACACCAAATACACCACACGCACACACACCTACCTGAGGAACATCAATTGTTTTGGCCCCCTTGGGCTCTCCAGAAAGGCCTCTTGGATCTCTCTCGGACCGTCTTTGGGGCCGTCTTGAGGCCCTCTCGGGTTATCTTGAGCCGTCTTGAGGCTGTCTTGAGGCTCTTGAGCTGTCTTGGGCCATCGTGAACCGTTTTGTTGTCGCGTGTTGTTGTCGTTTTGGCTGTCTTGGAAGCCGTCTTGGCGGCCACCTTGGCCGTCAGGAGGCCGAAAAAGGCGCCGGGGAGCAACGTCAGGGGAGGGGGTCTGCGAACCCCGCGTGCGAAACGGGGGGGGCGGTCGGTCCTAGAACACATGCTTGTATCAGCATTCTAACACGCCCGCTCCGTGCAGGCACAGTGGCGGATATTTCGTGATGCTGCGACTGAAGTGGGCACTTGTACAAGCTGATGGACCCTGCACATGGACCACGAGGTGCCGCATGCATAGATCACCACTCCACATCTCCAATGGAGACGCGCGTGTGCTCATTCACGCGCGCGTGGCTGCTCAGCTGGAAGGCCACGTTGCCTTCTGGTGCGTGTGCTATGCCGAAACCACAGTGTAAACTCACCCACAGCCTCCTGCTGGGCGCCTCGACATCTCCATGGTAAATCGTCGCCGGGCATCGCGAACAGATATTCGCAGGTGACGCCCTTGAGAACGGACTTGCCCCAGCTTGGGGAAGGTCGCGTGGAACAGGCGGTTGCAGTACTTCTTGATTTCCTTGCGCTTCCGCTCCGGAGACCAGCACGTCGGCAGTGGCCAGGACCTGTCGACGCGCCCAGGCAGATGCAGCAGGTCCGACAGCGCCCGCATGGGGAGCCGAGCGGCTGCAGCCGCGGCGTTTTGCTGAACTGGGCGGCTGCAGCCGCCGCCTCATCGGCCCGCGTCTCCGCGCGAGGGGCGAGGGCGAACGCCATCGTCATCAGCGCCGCCATCATCATCATCATCATCATCATCATCATCATCATCATCATCAGCATCAGCATCAGCATCAGCATCAGCATCATCATCATCATCGTCATCACCATCATCATCATCATCATCATCATCATCATCATCACCATCATCATCATCATCATCATCACCGTCATCTTCATCATCGCCAGCATATTCATATTGTTGATGCTGCTGCGAATCCGAAGAATCTTCGATCCTGGTTTTCCCCTCCCGCCCCCGCCCCGCCCTTCCACCCCCGCGCGCCCGCTGCAGCGAGCTCGCGCGGACAGCCGCCCTTGCGAAGCAACGGCTCCAGTGGAATCTCTGCCGCATCTGGTCTTCGCCGTGCAAGAGCTTGACAATCGCCAAGGCTGCATCGACGTCGCGCTGCAGCGCCGCCATGCCCACGCCGCCCCGACGGAGCCGCGCCCCGCCGGCGCGATGCAGCGCAGCGTCGCGATGCGCGTCGCGCGCCGAGTCAACGACGCGTCGTCGATCGCGGCAGCGGGCGCCCACGGGAAGTAGAGCAAGAAGGGCGTCGTGCCTAGGTCCTGGCTGGCGGTCGCCCTGACGGCGACGTACCCCCTGTGCGAGACAGTTCTTGTGGGGCTGAAGACATCGGCAGGCCCCGCGCCGACCAGCTTCGGCCACTCGTTTCTCGCCGCGGCCGCGTGGATGGCCGCGCAGCTGAAGCCGCGCGCTTGCATGAGCTGGCCGACGGCCGTGCCGAAGATGCCGTTGACGAACACCACGTTCATCCAATCGAAGGTGCGCGCGGCGGCGGGGTGGGCCCGCCCGCCCGTCCGCCAGGGGCGCGCCTGGGTCGTGGCTCCAACCCAGGCGCGTCTGCAGCCCCTGCCTCGGCGCGAGTGCGCAGCTGCAGCTTGCTGCTGTCGGGGCGCGCGTGCGACGCCGACGCGCCGCTGGCGCCGCGAGCCGCCGCGTCGCGCCCGCCCGCAGCGCGCGCGCGTGGACGCGCGGCAAGCAGGACGTCGGCCCCGAGGCCCCCTTGCAGTTGCAAGCCCGATGGTGCCGATCTTAGAGCGCACGTGGCCGGCGCGGCCCCCGCCCGCCGCCAAGCCAGCCGCCCCCGAGGTGGGCCCAACGAAGAGGTCCACCAGGGACCTGAACACGGCCGACGCCCCGCCGACGCGGTTCCTGGCGCGCGTCGACCTCATGCGACTTCTGGCCAGGCGTCCTGCGTTGATGGGCAAGCCAGTTGGCCCCAGCCAGCGGTTGGCTTCAGCCAGCGGGGCGGCTGGCTTCAGCCAGCGGGGCAAACGGGGCTGCGGCCCCCCCGGCGCCGCGACGGCCGCAGGCCCGACGGCGAGCCCTCGCCAGTGAGGTTGCGCGGCCCCAGCTCGAGCACCGACCAGTAGATGCCCGGAGATTTGCGGCTCCTCGCGCTGGCCAGTGCGCTTCCTGGAAAGATCTCTTCACCGTGCACGGCGATGCTCCGGTGACCGTCGCTGGTAAGCTCTCTGGAACCGCCTGCAGAAGCCAGGACAACTCCTGACCATGTCTGCGAGCACCGAATGAAGGCTCAGGACCTCGACGGAAACCGGATCTCCGTGGAGGTCCATATGCCCCCATGTCCGCATGGTACGGACCGTGCTCGGTCCGCTCGGAGACCACGCTGTCCCTCGAACGGCGGATCGCAAGCTCGGCTGCGATTTGGAGCTCCTCCTCGGCTGACAGGGCCAGGCCGGGGTCCGGCGCGGACTGCGATGCGAAGGGCGCGCTGTACCGCAGCCTGTTGACTTGCAGCTGCAGTTGCTGCTGCGCGTCGGCCGCCTGGACCCAGCGCTTGCCGCGCGTCGGCCTCCCTCGCCGCTCCCCCGTCGCGCCGTGGTGGCGCCGCGCGCGGTTCCCGCGACGACCCCGCTTGGTCCGCGCCCGCGCTCGCTCCCTCCGCTGCCGCATAGCGCCGTCGCCGTCGACGTTGACATCGGCGGCGTCGTCATGGCCGTTGCCGTCGGAAGCCTGCATCATCGCGCGACGCTGTCGTCGTTCTCATCGCGCCGCGACCGTCGTTCGCTCCGGCGCCCGTGTCGCTTTCCTTGCGGCAGGAGGAACAGGCCGTTCATCATGCTGCGCGGGGACCCCCCTCGAGTCGTCTAGAGGCAATGGGCGCCGCCCCAATCGGGGAATGGGCGCGCGCGGGCAACGCGGATTCGGCCGACGCGCCGCTGCAGCGGCGTCTCGCCCATGCGCGGGCCGCTGCAGCTGCCTCTGGATGTCGGGCCGATCCCCCGGGATCGGCCCGCCATAGTGGCAGTCGCAGTCGCCCTCGACCCCCGCGAGCTTGAAGACCCACGCACCTCCAATCCATCTGGGCATCGGCGACGCGAAGCACCCTATCACGCCGCGGGCTCACATTGCCCGCCCGAAGCGAGTCATGCCGTGGCTGACGAGGCGCTCCAACATGAAGCAGCGAACGGTCTACATCGGGGGTTACGGCGGGCGCGCGATTAACGACGCGGCGACCCCCGCCCCCCGCCAGGCGCGCCAGCGCGGGCTGGCACCCGGCTGCGGCGCGCGCATCTGTTTTGTTTCCCTCTTGCCTTGCGCCGCTCAGCTCACCGCAGAGCGCCGCGGGCGCAAGGCGCAGGCGCCGATGCGCGGGCCGCGCCGAAACGCGGCGGGCGGGGGCGCGTCGAGGGAGGAACTGCGCAGCGCCAGTTAAGACGACCCAGTCGCAGCTGCAGCGCCGCCCCCGCGCCCAGCGTCCGGCCCGACATCCGTCGTCGTCATCGCCGTCGCGGTGGAGGTGCAGCTCCGAGTGCGCGCCCACATCGCCGCCGTCGTGGCCGCAGTGGGGCTGCAGCCTCGCGCGACGTGGGTGGCGTGTTTTTTTTTGTTGGTGGTACTCGCGCGGCCCATCGCGCGCGCAATAGACAGCGCCTGGCGGTCGGCGTCGGCGGTCGGCCAGCTTGATGAGCCCGGGGCCCGGCGTGACGACGGTCGGTTCGGGGCCGAGCTTGATGGCGCCCTGCTCGATGGTCTGCTTGCGGCCCGCCTGGGCCGCGCGCTCGAGCGCCTCGCCGCGCGGGGCAGAGGCGGCGATGCCCAAGCCCGGGGGCTGCAGCCCCGAGCGCGGCGACGATGGCGAGGCGGGCGGTTGCGAGGCTGCAGCGACGGGGGAGACGACGATGAGGATGTCAGCGGCAATGATTGCGATGATGCGGGCGATGGCGACGACGGAGACGTCGCGGATCTGCAGCTCAAGAGCGCCCTACCAGACCGAGACTGAAAAAAAAACTTCGGGACCTTCTGTTGGGTAGGGTTGGTCGCCTCCAGCTGCACCATTGCCATTACCTGCGCCTTGCAGTACCTCGTGATCAGCTGCCGGGCAAGCGGGGTCGCCGCCGTCCCCCGCGCGTCGTCCAGGGGGATCGCCCAGCCCCCCTCGCTAGAACACTTGCTGACCAAATGACGCGCGCCAAAGTACTTGACAGCCAACATGCGTACACAAGGGGAAGCGCCCGTTGCAGCTGGCCCCGCGCAGCAGTTCGTTCGCGCCCATCCCAGCCCGAATGCGCGCCTGGCGCGCGACCCAGGGCCCCCCCGCGTTGGCGCCCGCGGCGGCGCGGCACCTGCCCCGGGCCGCAGCTCGAGCAACGGGCAGCTTACAGCATGCACAGAGGAGGGCGCGAGTGGCGGGCGACCCAGCCCATGCCCCGCATCTGCGCCACGTCGCCCGCCGCGCGCGCGCCTCCGCGGCCCCCGTCCAGGCAGGGCGGCGGCCCGTGGCGAGCAGCGACCCGCTCTGCGCCCTGCGCGCGCCCGCTCCGTCGCGGGCGGCGCCCCCTCGCTGCTGCAGCTCGACCCCTCGCAGCAGCTGCGATGGGTGAGGCTGCGGCCTCCTCGAGAACGGCGCTGAAGCTTCCGCTGCAGCGGGGGCTGCATTGGGCAGGGCGGGTCGACGCCGGGAGTCGAGGCTTATGCTCCGATTAGGCTTATGCATCCGAGCGGAATGCCGATTAGCGCCCGCGGCCGTCCGCAGCATCGGCCGTGGCGCAGTTCCGCCAACCGCCATCCCTCTGGAAGACCTACCCTCAAATCAACCATGCCGTTTTACCGTGGCCCACTATCTGCCACTTCCCGTGACATAGCCAAACGCGCGCCTATGGGCGCGGCCCGTAGCCCGTAAGGCCGCCGCGGCCACCCGCGGCGTAGCGTTAGCGGCTGCGCCCGAGCGCGCCCTCAAGGCGCCTCATCGACGCCTTCGCCTTCGCTTTCGCCGCCTTGGCCTTCGCGGCGGGGGGGGGGCGTCTGCGGCGGCGGCCGCGGGGCGGCGCGTCTCAGCCGCCTTCCCCGCGGCCGTCGCCTTCGCCCATGCCTCTCCAGCCGCCTTCGCCATCATGGCTGCGACGACGTCCGCGGCGTCGTCGTCGTCGTCGGCGGCGGCGGCGGCGCCGCTGCCTGCGCCCCCGACTCCTGCGGCTTGTGTCGGCGGCGGCGGTGCCGCCGTCGCCGCTGCATTCGACGGCGGCGGCAGCGCCGCAAGTGGCGGCGTTGCCAATTGATCATGGTATCCAGCATGTTTTTTTTTTCAGTACAGCTAACGTCATGGTCATATATGTAGAGGAATTGCCGCGGTTCATACAATGCTATCTCCAGGCTTGCGTTCTCATAAGCAGTTCTGCGCTTTTGCAAACAGTTCGGTGCTCTTATAGGCAGTTCGGTTGTCGTATAAGCGCCTATGGCGCTTTCATCGTTGTTATTTGTCTACTAAACTACATAACTCAACTCCAAGCCAACATTCGTTTAAGTAGACACGCTCCCGTCGTGTTTGCGGCTGGCAGTTTTCGGTCATTTTCGGGCCCAGGGGCCCTCCCCGCGTTCCAGGAGCGCCAAATCACGGTTTTGGGCTGAAGATCCAGCCCCGGGGACAGGGTCGGGATTGCCCGGGACCCCAGGTTGAAAAGAAGGCATTGCTTGGCCCGGTAGATGATACCCATACCAATACCTCTGCCTCTGCCTCGCTTTCGCCGTTTTGCGGCTCTTGGGAGACCCTCGTCGCCACGGTTGGGTTCGTTTCGAAATTCTGGTCAGACGCATCACGGGAGAGGCCTGGGATGTGACGATCTCGGTATTTCTCCGTCCCCTGAAATGGGGTCCGAGTAGATGGGGTCGGGGGATTGCGCCGCATCGCCGACGCATCGGCGATTCGGCGGGTTATGGAACCGGATTTTCTGCACGTCGGCGTCGCCGACGTATCGCCGACGTCGCTGGGGCATGGCCGATACATTGCCAATGCATCGGCGATGCGGCGCGATCATCAGACCCAATTTGCTCGGACCCCATCTGGAAGACCTCTACCCGAGGGGGGTGATTTTCAAGTGTTTTCTGTTGAGTTTCTGACGCTTGACGTTATGGTTCCCCCCCCCGACAGGTTGAAATTGTATATTTGCAGGAAAGAACTCCCGAGCGCCTCGTACACTCCACACACCGCAGCGGCCAGGCCAAAAGACCGCTGGTGCTCTCTGGGGATCCCCCATGGCGCCCTCGACGCATGACGAGTGCATACCCCGGCCGCGAGGTCCAATTTGGGCAGGTGCTCCTTGGGGATTCCGCCTCGCATTCTCGGGTGGAGATCGTTCGATCGGGGGGGAGGAGGAGAGGAGGAGAGGAGGATCGCTCCTCCCTCTCCTGCTCCTCCTCCTCCTCCTGCTCCTCCTCCTCCTCCTCCTCCTCCTCCTCCTCCTCCTCCTCCTCCTCCAGCCGCCGCCACGGCTGAAGGGCGCGGAACACGCGGCCCTCCCACCCTTTTCATCGCCCGCCAGGGGAGCAGCGCGCGATGCCCACTCGCCCTCGGGGCCCAAGAGGCCCATGATGGCGGCTCTCCTCTTGCTCGCGGCCGTCGGCTTCTCGCCGCGGGCGGCCGCCTGCACGTCGACAGGCGCGTGCCGCGCCCTTGGACGCACTCAGGAGCGAGAGCCGCAACCTGCTCAGCACACCAGGCTCTACGAGTACATCCCTATCTACCTGACGGGCAGCACCCGCGCGCAGGAGATCACCCACGCGCACTATATGGGCGAGATCCTCTCCCCTGGGATGAACCGCCGCCCGACACTGGACGGCCGCCACAGCCTCTCGCCGCGCGACTACCACTGGGAGCTCTCCTTCGGCTGGACCAACAAGAGCTTCGGGGGGCGCATCTTCCTACATCGGCGGTTTCTGCAGGCACACCTACGTCTGACCTACCCTCCGCCCGCGGCGCTCTCGGGCCGCCGCGGCGCGACAGTGCCGCTCCTCGGACGTGCTCCTCTTGGTTCGGCACCTTTCCGCTCCATCCGAGTCCGACTCATGCCGCCAGGTGGCCCAGGCTATGACCTCGAGGGCACGCACCATGATGGAGTCTGTGGGCAGTCGTCGCACGCCTTCCTGCGGGGCGGACCTCAGCTCGGCGACTCCGTGGACGAGACGTATCTCGGCTCCTCGCCCCCGCTCGTGCCCGTCTTGTGGAGCGAGGTCGACAGCGCCGTGGGCACCTTCCTGGAGCTGGAGGGCCTCCCTGGACGTCTTTGGCAACGGCTCCTCTCGGACCACGACGCCTTCTTTGCCAGCGGGTACACTTACTTAGGGACGCACGGACGATCACGCAGGATCGACTTCTTCTACGGCCCGTCCGCCCTGGGGTCCCACACACGCCAGTGCAAGGCCCCCATGGGAGCAGGTCGCCGCCTCAACATACGGTACGATCGAGACCACCGCTCTGTCTTCGCGGACGACAACTTCGAGGCCCACGCGTTGCACACCTGGGAGTACGACACGATCACGCTTCGCCTGGAGGGCGCCCTGAAGTCGCGCTACCTGCAGCAGGCGGTCACGATCCTCCCCAAGGTGATGCGCCCGCACGCCCAGTCGCTCAGGGACCTAGCGGACTCGGTATGGATCAGCATCGTGACCACGCCCGCGGCCACCTCGATCGTCGCAGCTCGGGATGCGGGCAAGATGTACGCAGAGGCGGCGCAGTTCCCCGAGGCGAAGCCCCAACTCACCACATTTGTACCTCGCTCACGCCGAGTTCAAGTACCCGTCGGCCTTCGTGGTGCAGAAGGCCCCGCAGGGGCGCGGGCTCCCGCGCACCTTCTACCAGCAGTTCGTTTGCACGGAGACGGGCTCGGAGCTCTTTTCCACCTCAGGCTGCGCACGCGCTACAACGACCAGTACACCAGGAAGCAGTCCGCTTACACGGACCAGATCACACCGAAGAGCGTCAACCCAGACGGCCCTCGGGAGACTTGTCTCGACGCTCTGGGCGGCCGCCAGAAGATGGGGACGGGCCACCTGGAATCGATGGCCCAGAAACCGCCAGACAAGGACCGCCAGATCCACTACGGCCAGAAGGGCTGACACGTGAGGCGGATCCTACGGAAAGAGATGGGCGATCTGAACACTACGTGACGACATGAGTCCAGCAGCTTCGCTGTAGCACCAGGCCCCTTTAGTCGCTCTCGCCGCCCCTGGTCTCTAGGGCGCGCCGTCGGCCCTTTTTCTTCGGCCTGTTTTTTTTGTTTCTGTTCCTTCTCGGGGCCTCTGGGGTGTCCAGGGAGCCTGCTCGGTGCTCTCCGCGCCGTCGAGCTCGGCCCCCAGGGGCCAGAGGGGTATCACCCCCCGCCCGCGGGCGTTTGATTGTTTCCTGTCCTGCTCGGCTCGGATCCACGGTGATCACAGCTGCACGGCGCGCCCACACGCCTGACCTCGTTCGGTCCGAGGAGATCGCACGACTGTTCAGAGGTGTCCCCGAACTCTCGTTTCGTGAGCTCGAGGGGTGAGTGTCTTCAGACTCACAGCGGAATGCCGGGTCCATCCATCCATCCATCCTCCTCCTCCTCCTCCCTCCCTCCTTCTCCTTCCTCCCTTCCCTCTCCTCCTCCTCCTCCTCCTCCTCCTCCCCTCCCTTCTCCTCCCTCCTCCCCCCCTCCTCCTCCTCCTCTCCCCCTCTCCTCCTCCTCTCCCCCTCTCCCCCTCCTCCTCCTCCCCTCCTCCTCCTCCTCCTCCCTCCTCCTCTCCTCTCCTCCTCCTCCTCCCCCCCCCCTCCTCGTTGTCCTCCTCCTCCTCCGCTCCCCTCCTCCTCCTCCTCCTCCTCCTCTCCTCCTCCTCCTCCTCCTCCATCCTCCTCCTTCTCCTTCCTCCTCCTCCTCCTCCTCCTCCTCCTCCTCCTCCCTCCTCCTCCTCCTCCTCCTCCTCCTCCTCCTCTTCCTGAGAGCGTTCCTGGGCTGTCCAGATTGCCCCGAAGGGCCGCCCGAGGGTCGAGTTACGACGTCCGGAAGCCACGAGGTCGGCTGCGCGCGCCAGGGGGTGGCGGGAGGGAGGCGGGTTTCGAAGCAGCCTTGGGGGTTGTTTGAGGAGGCAGGGGCCTTCCGCAGACTCAGAGGAGGGCCGCGAGGGCTTCTGCAAGAAGGCTTCTCAGAAGCCGGGCGGGCGTCGGAGGATTCTTCGTCGCAGGCTGGGCTGCAGGCAGGCGAGCATGCAGGCGGGCGTCTGCTTTCGCGCGTGCCTTGGCCGCCGAGGCCCGGGTCCCGGGTGTGCCTTCTCGACGTGTGCCAGGGCCAGGCAGGGCAGGACACTGTCGCAGTCGCAGCCTGGGGGAGTTCCGTGGCTTCGCCGTGGGGGCGGCTAAGGATAGGAGCGCTTTTCGCCCACCTTTTGGGGGGTTCGAAGGGGCCCTCTGGGGCCCACGAACGGCACGGAAGGTGCACGTGTCTTCGCCCTCGCAGTAAACAGCGCCCGAGAGGAGGGAGAAGAGGAGGAGAGGGAGAAAAAGGAGGAGAGGGAGAAAAAGGAGGAGGAGGAGGAGGAGGAGGAGGAGGAGGAGGAGGAGGAGGAGGAGGAGGGGGCTTTGCCTTTCGGCCTCTCGGAATGCCGCATCCCCTCGCGCCCCCCCCCCCCCCCTCCCGGGTGCGCGCCGCCAGGAGGCGGCGGCGCGCAGGGCCAGCCTGGACTCCGCCGCGGGCGCCCAGCCCTCCAGACCTCTTGGCGCCGTGATAGCCTGCGACGTCTCCAGAGTCAGATGAGGCAAAGGGTGCCCGCACCCCCTGCCCCTCCCTCATTTTCCCCTTTGTGGGCCTCCTGGGAGGCCATCGTCGCCACCGCTGGATTTGCCTCGAAATTCTGGTCAGAACGCTCCAGGAGAGGTCTGGGGAGTAGCGGTATCGGTACCTTTTGTTTTTCTCAAGGAAGGGCCTCGCCTTCGTCGTGAGTCGCCCTCGGCGGCAGCTGGCGGTAGTAACACGGCGGCGGGCGCGCTGGCGGAAGGCCGGCAGCTGCAAGAACGATGCACCAACGTTGTCGGATTCAGGCTGCAGCCTCGGCGAGAGTTTTTCTGTTGTCATTTTCAGTTTCGGGGCCCTCGCTTGGCCCCGGGGCCGTCGCGAAAGCGGATCGGGAAGGACAGCCAGCCTTAGGGAAGAGGACCAGACCTCTTGGTGTCGACGTGTTGCCGGGGGCGGCCAAGAGGAATGTGATCACTACAGTTGGAGGGCTATCATGGCCAGGGCCGTGACATGTCGCCGCGCCGTGTCTTTTGTGATGGGCCTGTTTTCCACCACCACCACCATGGGTTGGAGGGGGAAGGAGGAGGAGGACGAGGAGGAGGAGGAGGAGGAGGAGGACTTCCTCCCCCTTCAATGTATGGCGGTGGTGGTGGTGGAAAACAGGCCCATCATCTTGGGGAGGGCGCTATGGCCACCAGGGCAAGCGCTGCCTCGGGCGCACGGCTTGCCGTGGGTTTTTGCTGTGGCTTTGCCGTGGTGTCGGCGTCGTCCACATTGGGCGCGTCGAGAACACACGGCGCGGCGGCATTAATCTCCCCGGAGTTCATGGCCCCCCTTCTTATGTCAGCCCCTTTCTTAGTCCCCCCCCTGATGGGCCTGTCTTCCACCACCATCAGTTGGAGGGGGGAAGGAGGTGGAGGACGAGGAGGAGGAGGACGAGGAAGAGGAGGAGGAAGAGGAGGAGGAGGAGGAGAGGAGAAGAGGAGGAGGAGGAGGGGGAGGAAGGGGAGGAAGGGGAGGAGGAGGAGAGGAGGAGGAGGAGGAGGAGGAGGAGGAGGAGGACCTTCTCCTCCTCCAACTCATGGTGGTGGGTGGGTGGTGGTGGTGGAAAACAGGCCTATCACCCCCAAGGACCGCGCACTTGCCTCGGGCCACGATTTGAGAAGCCCCTCCCTTTCTGGGCGCCCCCCTCCCGGGCGCCCTGGAGCTCTGCCGAGGGATCACGGCGCCAGGGGGTCTGGGGCCCGGAACATCTCGGTCGCGGTGCGCGTGCGGCCGCTGGCCGGGGCAGCGCAGCAGGGCGCGAGGGACGGGGTCGGAGAAGGAATGATGGCATAAGCATCGCACCTTCTGAAGGTTCCGCCGCGGATTCCTCGGATCTGCGCGCCCCCCCCCCCCCCCACACACACACCACCGCCCAACGTTAGGATGCAGCTCCAGGCAGGTTCAATTCCGCATCGGCGCTGGTGCATCCGGGGTCGAAGTATGCCGAACTCAGAAGCAGCTCGCGGAGTCCTGCTTCCTCGGGTTTCCTGCTGGGCCTTCTGCGCGCTCGGTCGGCCCAGCGTCGCCTTCACACGTTGGCTCCTTCGCCCTTGCTCCAAAGCCCTGATTATCCCATCATCGATATCTTTATCGATCTCTTTATCGACCCCATTTCAAAATGGCTTGAGCCATCGCTGCTGGCGCCTGCGGCCGAGTACGACCTGTCGACAGAGGACAAGGCAGAGGCGGAGGCTCGTCTCAAGATCTTGCAGCAGTCGATCACGCAGCAGGTGCAGCAGTTGTTCGGAACCGCCGCCGAGCAGGTCGCCAAGTTCCGTGAGGAGCAGAAGCTGCAGCTGGCACGCCTTGCTGGCAAGCGGAGGCGAACGGCAGAAACACCGCGGACTGGTGGAGGCGACAACGGCGCTGAAGGCGGAGCTGGAGCTGAGGCCGACGGCGCCGCCGAGCCTAAGCCCCCTGCGGAGCCTGCTGCTGCCAGTTCCTCTACACCATCGGCACCATCGGCACCAGAAGAAGATGTACGCGTACGGGCCCAACGCGTACGGCAGCAGAACCAGGTGCTCCCCCCTCCCCCCTTCAGGCGTCTCGTCAGCTTGAACGGGGGCAAGCTCATCAGCCACACTGTGACCTACTTCACGACCCTGGACTTGCTCGCCTGATTGCCTCGTCACGCCGGTTTGCCAGGCCTCTTCTTGAAACTTTCGCGGCCGTGTTTGCTGTGAAATCTAACTGTTTGTATGTGGCCTGTCGGCCTTTCTTCCGTCGCCCCCTCCTCCTGGCGTGCGGGGTCGCGCGCCCAGCATGTCGGTTCCGAGGCTTGCTGTCGGCTGCGCGTCACACCTTGTGGAGGGCTGAGCGAGTTTTGTATGGTGGCTGGCTGACCCATTTCCTGCCAGCTGACTCCCCGTGTAATCTGGCCGATGTTGGTGTTCGTTCTAAGTATTACCCTGTCCTGGCGTATCCAGGCACAGGCAACCCTGTGGAGTTGGTGGCTGGTCCCAGGATCTCCCCCCCTCCGCTTCCGAACCCCTCCCGTCCTTCCCCTGGCCAGGCCCAGGGGCCCGATGGGTTGAGCTCGGTGCAGCTCGTCATTCGCAGCATGAGTGTGAATGCTTGGGGCACTCTGAAGAAGCTTTTGCTTGACACGCCTGCCAACATCGTGTTGGTGCAGAAGCATCGCTTGCTGAACGCTGAGAAGATCAACTCAGCCTCGCAGCGGTGCACTCGTAATCGATGGAAGTATATCTGGTGCGCTGCGCGGGAGACTGATTTCGTGGTGAGTCAGGGCCATGCGACGGTGGCTGGTGTTCAAGTTTCAGGGGGGGTCATTTTTCGAGTCGGGAGCGTGTATCTCCACCACAGCGAAGGACCTTCGGAGCGAAACATGGAAGTGCTGGCCTCCCTTGGCGCTAGGTGCTCCTCTTTGTCGGGTTCCTTTTGTTCTTGGGGGGACTTCAACCTTCGTCCGTCGGACCTCGCCTCATCGAAGTAAGTTCGTCTCTGAGCTTCAGGGCCAGTTCCTTGATCCAGAAAGCTGCACTTTCTTCGGGGATTGCAGTCCGTCCAAGATTGACCATTCTGTGTGTAGCGGGGGTCTCGGCAAGGCTGCGGCCTTTTGTAGCGTGGTTATGACCGCTGAGTTGAGCCCGCACCGCCCTGTCGACCGCACTTTACATTCTGCCCCAGCTGCCCTCGAGGCGCTTAGTTTTCGGAAGCCTCCGCCGTTCCCCTCCGACCCAGTCTTCGGTCCCAAGCCCAAGCAGCAGGATTGGGATCAGGTTTTGGATATGGCCCAGGAAGGTTTGCGCGCGGTTGAGAGAGGGGGAGGCGTCAGGGCTGCTCAGCCCCTTGCCTGAGGCTACGGAGTTTGGGTCAACGTCGCCGAGATAGAGCTGCGACCGCTCCCCGGCGCCGACCTAGTCATGACTGGGACCAGGAGTCCGGGGCCTCAGCTGATGTGGATATCGGTAGTGGGGAGGGGTGGCAAGCCAAGGTGCGCGTCCACCGTGCCACCAAGTGGCTGGGGGCCCAGTTTCGGAGCTTGGTCTCCCTGCGGCGTGACAGCCGAGGTGTGTCTGAGCAGGCGAAGGCCATCCATGCGTCTCTCCTCTGCTGGCCTGCTTCGATTGCTGGTCACGCTTCAGAAGTTGCGTCTTCTTTTTTGGATGCCAAGCGCTTCGCGCAACAGCATGCCCCAGTCCAGTGGTTGTCTGAGGTGGTTGCTCCTGGCGAGGCGCAGCTGTCGGCGCTCTCTGGCGCTATCGCGCCCGCGGGCGCCAAGTATCGTTGCATATCCAGTGCGGATTGGCAGGTTTGGCCTACGGAGGGTCTGCACCAAGGGGCCAAGAGGGCCCGCGCTATCACCGTGGACCCATCACCTTGGAGGCCGACGACGACGTTGGCGGCGGATGGCTCGGTGGTGGCTGATCCCCTGTCTCTGCCCGCCAAAGAGGGTGGCAAGTTCGGCAAGTCCTGGGGGCAGGCTTCTGGCGAGGCCAAGCTCATTTCTCTGGTTCAGGCTTTTCCCGAGGGCCACTCCTGACCAGCTTCGAGCCGTGTCCAAGCGGTGCAAGAAGGGCTCGGTTGTCACTTATGACGGTTCCGACTGCAGGCGCTACCACCTGTTGAGCGACGACGGCCTTCTTGCGTTGGGCATGCTGCTTGAAGTGATGGAGTCGGTTGGGGTTGTGCCGCGACAGATTTTGGCGGCGCTGCTCGCGCCCCTCAGCAAGGCCACTGGCGGTTTCAGGCCGATAGGGGTGTTCTGCTCTTGGCACAGGGTGTGGGGCCGCCTTCGGCGACCCCATGCCCTGGACTGGGTAATGGTGTGATCGCGGGGTGCAGCTTCGCGACTTCGCACATTCGCTTTTTTGCTAAACCATCCTGTGGTGTGGGGTCATCGTTTTGAAGAGACGTCGCCCCGCGTGCCTCTCCTCCTCCTCCTCCTCCCCTCCTCCTCCTCCCCCCCTCCCTCCTCCTTATTCCATGCGCTTCGCCCGCCTAGCACAGCGCTTCGTGACCCCATTGGGAGCTCCGCCGCAGCTTCCAGTGGGGCCGCCCGCATGCGCCCCCCACACCTAATTTGGCATTCTCACCCACCCAGCACAGCGTTCCGGGGCCCCATATGGAGCTCCACCGAAGCACCCAGTGGAGCCGCCCGCATGCGCTCCCCCACACCTAATTTGGCATTCTAACCCGCCGAGTACAGCGTTTCGGGGCCCCCTAGGGAGTCCCACCGAAGCACCCAGTGGGACAGCCCGCATGCGCCCCCCACGCCCAATTTGGCATTTTCGCTTACCCAGTACAGCGCTTCGTGGTCCCATAGGGAGCTCCAGTGAAGCCCCCAGCGGGGCCGCCCGCATGCGCCCCCCACGCCCAACTTGGCATTTTCACTTATCCAGTATAGCGCTTCGTGGCTCCATAGGGAGCTCCACCGACGCCCCCGGCGGGGCCACCCGCACGCGTCTTCCACACACAATTTGGAATTGTCACCCACCCAGTACAGCGTTTCGTGGCCCCATAGGAGGTTCCACCGAAGCCCCCAGTGGGACCGCCCGCATGCGCCCCCTACGCTCAATTTGGCATTCTCTCTCTCTCTCACACACACAAATACAAACAAATACACACAAATACACACATTACAGCGCGTCGTGGCCCCATAGGGAGCTCCGCCGAAGCCCCCAGTGGGACCGTCCGCATGCGTCCCCCACGCTCAATTTGGCATTTTCACACACACACACACACACACACACACACACACACACACACACACACACACACACACACACACACACACACACACACACACACACACACACACACACACACACACACACACACACACACACACACAGTACAGCGCTTCGTAACCTCATAGGGAGCTCCACCGAAGCCCCCAGTGGAACCGCCCACATGCGTCCGCCACATCCAATTTGGCATTTTCACATACCCAGCACAACGCTTCGTGGCCCCCTAGGGAGCCCCACCGGAGCACGTCCCCCACAGGGAGCTCCACCGAAGCCTCCAGTGGGGCCGCCCGCATGCGCCCCCCACGCCCAGTTTGGCATTTTTCACAGACCCAGCGTAGCGCTTCGTGGCCCCATAGGGGGCCCCACCGAAGTCCCCAGTGGGGCCGCCCGCATGCGTCCCCCACGCCCAACTTGGCATGTTCATTCACCCTTTACAACGCGTCGCGGCCCCATGGGGAGCTCCACCGAAGCCCCCAATGTGACCGCCCGCGTGCGTCCCATACGCCTAATTTGGCATTTTCACCCGCCCAGTGCAGCGTTTCGTGGCCTCTTAGGGAGCTTCGCCGACGGCCCCAGTGCTACGGCCCCCGCGTGCGCCCCCCCCCCCCCGCCCAGCGCAGCGCTTCGTGGCCCCATGGGGAGCTTCGCCGAGGAAGATATTCACAGTAATTGCGGTACCCACAACTTCATATGGTTGGGTCCTTCGCCATGATAACTTCCATGGGTGCGTTCGATCGGCCCCCTCGGCATAGGCTGCTCGAATTCGATGCGTACATCGACGACACGGGAGTGTCGAGCATTGGTCGTCACCAACAAGTCGTCAACACCATCGTGTCGACTTCTATTCTTTTGCATCGTGCCATCACCACGGACATGGGTTGTCAGCTGTCTCTTGACAGGATCTGCGCGGTGGCGTCCAGCGAAAAGCTGGCAGGTGACATGCCCAGTGCCCTTGGCCAGCTCGGGGGCCGAGTGCTGGGTTCCACTGCGAATCTTGGAGTTGATTTTTGCGCTGGCCGCTCAGCCGAAGTCTCCGGCAGGAACTCCAAGATGAAAGCCAGGGCGGGCCTCGTTTGTCGGAAGGCTCGCCGTATCAGGAAACAGTCTGAGCCCGCTGGCCGTTCTGCCCTCGCGACGTTCGCTGCCGGGCCCCTCGCTGGAGGAGCGCGTGGCGCGGACATCCTTGGTGTCAGCGACCAGCAGCTACTGTTGGTGAGACGTCGAGCTTTCTCAACGGTCAGGCCCTCTGCCAAGAGCAGATCTCTTACTGCTGTCAGCATTCTCTCGGGCGGCCCGCGCTGGAGAGCTGCCGGCGCACCTATCTTAAGATGGAGCAAACAGATCTGGATTACGCGCGCGAGAGATTTCGACGGGCCCCTCTTTTTTGAAGATCTTCGCTCTGCGTGGCACAGCGTTTTCGGCCTTGAGAGGGCCGCGCGGCCCACGTTGAAGGGGCCCCTTTTCTGCGATGCGCCTCTCTCTGCTGCGCCTGGGTTGGAGGGTGGCCAACTCCACGACGGTTGTTGACGACAGGGGCGACGAGCTCTCGTTAGGCTTTAACCCCCCCAAAAAATGTTAGAAACGTTTCGCCGGGATGCTTGCGTGAGGAGTTTGGGGCGGGACTTGGGAGGTCAATGGGGTGTCGGGAAACGTCTCTGTCTGGACATCCCTAAAGCCGCCTGCAGCCCCAAGAAATTCATCCCTGCCCAGCGCGGTTGGTTCCGCGCCTGTACCAGTTGCGCCATTTGGACGGCCAGTCGCGCGATCAGCGCGGGATATGAAGTCGACCCGCTGTGCCCGATGTGCCAGGCCCCCGACCCCGTCGCCCACGGGTTGCGGGGATGCCCCGATGACGAAGTTGCTGGATTAAGGGCACACGTGGCCCCCGCCTCTGTTGCCGTTGCTGCTGCTCTTGCTGCTTTGACAGCTGAGGCCTCCAGCGAAGACATTTGCCTGTATACTAGAGGAGCTTTCGTTCACCCCGCCGACTTGCTGCCCGGGCCAGCGCTCGAAGGGGCCATCTCCCTGGTGCGCGCGTGGCACCGCGCTGAGCTCATGAACCCAGAGGGCCCCAGGGCCCTCGCCAACGGAGAGGTGTGGGGGCACCTCTTCGTCGATGGGCCCTGCCAGCGCCATCCCATTCGTGAGTGATCGCGCGCGGCATGGGCTATCTCAATGGATTCGGATGACGGGGAGTGCCTTGGAGAGGTCAGGGGTCTTGCCTGGGCTCACTTCCCGCAGACTTGTTTCTTTTTTTTCATTGTTTCATGTTTTCTTTATTTGGCTTCCTCTCCGTCTATCCTGTATGCAGACTGCGCTAATGTGGTCCACCAGAGTTGCCTCCCTCTGTCTGATAGATACTCAGGGAAGCGAGCCTATTCTGGAATGGTTATGCAAGCCAGTGCTCACCAGGGCCAGCGTTTAGATATCATCGTGGAAGCAAAGGCACACCTCAGCCTCGATGAGGAAGTCCTTTCAGTTCGTAAACGGTTTCTTCGCAAGGGCAACTCGGACGCCGACGTCGGAGCTAAGCGCGGCCTTCAGCTTCACGTGTCAGCCCCTTGTGGTATGGAAGATGTCACGAAGCTTGTCGATGCCGCCACAGCTCGCTGCATGCCTGCTGCCAATTTGCCTCCGCTCTGGCCACAGTTGTCCCAAGATGTGCCATGCACCCCACCTGGGCGCCCTTCCTCGCTGCTGAGCCCCCCCCCGTGCCCCATAGGTGGGAGAGATGGAGTGGCATTTTGAGGTGTGCCGTTTGTCTTCAGGGGCGGAGGAAAGCAGAGACTTGCCCTCCGCTTGGTTCCTGCGTCAGTTCCTCCAAGCTCCATGCTGCGAGGCAGCAAGAGCCTAGCCTCCGAACGGTAGCGTTCAATTGCTCGGACGGTTCGGTCCTGTTAATGCGCCTGCGCTGCAAGTGCCACTCCTCGGGCGCCTCGGTCCAAGGCCTTGGGGGGCGCTGCCAGCCACCTACCCGCGCCGCTAGACATGGGTGGCGAGCGCTTGAGAAAGGGCACTCATCCACATTATTCCAAGCAGAAGCACAATGTTACTCTCGACTTGGACAATTGTATGGCCTGGTTCGAACTTGTTGTTTTTGAGGATGGGCCTGAGCCCTCCAGCCGTGGCGATGCCCACGTTCAGGAGTGCTCCTCTTCCTCCGCTGGCCAGCAGCACGATCGAGTCGTTGACCCGTCGTCGACGTTGTCGTCTGCCACCGTCCCAGCCAGCTGTTGTGTCAGCGCCAGCTGCCTCAGGCCATTTCTCCCCGCCCCCGCCCCACCTGGCGCCCGCTGCAGTCAGGCCCCCTGCGGTTAAAGGGAAGGGGGTGTGTACGACCTCAGAGACTCGGCCAGGCGAGAGGCAGCAGCTACGAGAGGTGCGGGAGGCTCCTTTTCGTGGCTTTGAGAAAGAGGAGGCCGCTCTCTCCCTCTTCGGTCCGCCCAGCGATGCAGCTCGAGAAGCGATGCCTGCCCCATCTCCTCGAAATGTTTTGAGGCAAGTGCGTCGGGTTCTTGAGACACAGGAGGACGAGGTCACGCGGGCCCCCCTCCTTGCCCCGCTCGCTGGAGCCGACCTTTCAGGCGACTCGGACTAACCTCGCTTGTAGGTCAGCCTGTCTAAGTCGCATTCAGAGCTGGCAGGCCCCGCACTGCCAGTTGCTTTCACTATGCGGTGGGCCTGTGGAGGTCAAAAACAAAGGCTCCATTTCAAACCATCCACTGATTGGGTTTTTGTCCCCGGTGTAATCCGCCATCTTCCCCCGGGGATAGATCTTCGGGGGCTCCGGCAGGCGTTGGACGTAGATCTGATCGGGCCCTCGGGGGGCCAAACTGTATATCCATAGCCATGTACTCCAGATCCCTTATCAATCGTCCCCTGGGTCCGCGCCTTCTTTGTAACTGGGGGGGTCCGGTTTATCAGGGCGCTTTCTTTGGATTGGAGCTTAGGGGGTCCGGGTCATTGAGGCGCCGCGTCGAAGAGGGGGGTCCGGAATATTGGGGTCGCGTTTATTTGGAAGGGGGTCCAGTTTTGTAAGGGGTCGATTAGTACGGTATTCGGGGTAACCGTCCTTACGAAGGCCTCCCAAAAGCTTAGCTGCCCTCATACGCACGCTTTAAAACGTAACGCGTGCCGTGTTCAAAACGCCCTTGTTCAAAATGTACGTGTTCAGTCTACGCGTTGAGCTCACGCTGCGTGTTGCGTGTTGCGTACCAGGGCAACGAAGCCCAGGAGTTGCCTCCTATAGCCCCCGGCGTCGGCTGCGGCGCAGCTCCCGGCGCCGCGCGCCGCGCGCCAGGACCAGGGGGGTGTCTGGCGCCGTCCCGCGAAGCCCGCGCGGGCCTTCGAGAGTTGAGCTCAGTCGGGCATGCCCCCCTGCAGGAGGAATCTTGAAAAATAGTCGAGAAGTAGCTTTGTGGCGATGTTCCATGCCATGTTCTCAACACACTCCCAAAATCGTGCGTTTTGGCTATTATTATAATACTTATGAGAAAAATCGCCTGTAGGAGGACATGCCCGACACAAGAGCTGATGTCTATATGCGGATCTCTTTCTCCTGCGAGGTCGGGGGCGGCTCGGCGCTGTGGACGGTCGGCAGCGGCCCCGACAGGGGCTGTCTCCGCGACAATCAGGGGGGCGACCAGTGGACGTTCGACCACGTTTTCGGCCCCGAGCACGAGACCTCCGAGATCTTCGACGTGTGCGTGCGGGACGTGGTCACCAGAGGAGGAACAGGTACTGATACCACTGCTCGTCTGGGAGGCCCCCATTTGCCACGGCTGGATTCTCATCGAAATTTTGTTCAGAGAGCTTCCCAGCAGAGGTCCGGGGAATCTCTTCATTGGTACCTTTTGGGTTCTCCAGGTCCGCTCCTTTTGCGAGGGTGTCAACTGTACGGTGTTCGCGTACGGCCAGACCGCCTCCGGGAAGACCCACACGATGCTGGGAGATGGCCTATGCTCGGGCATCATCCCAGCGGCCGTGGCTGAGATCTTCAAGGTGGTCGAGGCCAGACATCACGAGTGTCGCTACTCTGCGTCCGTCTCCTTCATGGAGATCCACTGGCTTTGCGCCACACCGCTGGCCTCTTGGGACTCCTGGACGTCTCTCTTCTGGATTGCGTTGTCGCAGAAGCTTCCTGGTGCTCTGCAACCAGGTTGGAAAGCCAACAACATGTTCAAAAGGAGACCGGTTTGTCCCTCCTGGGGGCCTCCTGGGGACTCTTTGGGGTTCATTCTTGGGGGGCTCTTTGGCACTCTTCGGCCGTCTTGGCGCGCCTTCGAATCTGTTTGAGTGTCTCTCTGGTGCCGCCGAGGCGCCTTCCTGGGCCGTCTTCAAGCTCTCTGGAGGCCGTCTTGGGCCGTCTTAGCGGCCTCTTGTAGCATGGGCCGTGTGGAGTCTTGGGTCGTCATGGGCCCTCTTGCGCGCTCCCGACGTCATTTTATGCAGGCTTCCCTGAGAGGCCACAGGTACCAGACACCACAGGGTGCTGACGATCTTAGTTTCTTGGGCCAGTTTTGGGAAGCCTCCGGGCCACCTCGAGCCGTCTCGGGGCCGTCTGGGAAGCTCCTTGGACGCAACCCGAAGGCTACCCTTGGAAGCCATTATTTGGAGCCATTTTGGAACAATCTTGAGGCCACTTGGATAATTGGCCTGCGGCAGCCAGGCATACCATATGATCGGCCTCCATAGGGGGCGCGATCAAGTGCAGCATGTCCATAGGCCATACTAAAGATATACACGTGCACGCATGTTTGTAGGACTAGAGGTTTACCCGCCGCGTTCAGTCATATGCTCGTCCTCGTTCTCACCCACGTCCTCGCTGGTCCTGATCCTCGTCCATCTCAACCTCAGCATCATCATCCAGACCCTTGTTCTCATCCTTTCCTCGCTCCTCTGTCACTCTGCTTTCGCTCCCTCCTCCCCTTTTGACCGTTCAGAGGAGGGAGGATCATGAAGAGCAGGATGAAGGAGGGTCGGGCCAGGGGGTGGAGGAAAGACGAGGGACGGAGATGATGAGGAAAGGGAGATAGGGAATGAAGGAGGGAGATAGGAGTGAGGATGGGCCAACGAAGGAAGGAGGATGGTGATACGAGGAGGGAGGGGGATGTGACGAGGGAGGGCGGAATGTGGACGATGGCTGGGTGGGTGGACACGGAGGGCGGAGGACGAGGATATCAGGTGCGTCCAGTGGAAGGCAGGGCGAGGGAGAAGCGGGCGACTGAGGAGAGATGAGAAGGAGGGGATGGGGTAAGTGCGAAGGAGGAGCAGAGGGGGAAGGAGGCATCTGCGAGGAGTTGGCGACGACGAGGGTGTGGACGAGCATGGGGAGGAGGATCTGAACGGTGACGGGGACGAAGGCGAGGATGATGAGGATCCCGATGTCAGCGGTTCCCATCTGCAAGTGGCCCACTTCTCCCGTCCCCCGAGATCCAGGTAAGCTGCCTGACAGTCGGGCCGACAGTCAAACAGCCGACTCCACCTTCCGATTGACGAAGGGCTGTTTTCAACCAGTCCTCGCCGTCGACAGGGGAGAGTGCAGCCATGGAGAAGTGCTCTGCTGCGGAGGCTGCCAACGCACGGCCAGCAAGGGGCCCGAGCAAGGGGGGTCCGATGGCTGCGTGACAGTTTGGGTCCGCGGCGAAGACAGTCGAACCCCACTGTCGCGGAGCCACATACCGCCTTTTGGCTCACCCTCCTTCTCTCGATCATCTGAGCATCTGAAGCATTTTGCCTCCTCCACCTCCCGCCCAGAGGCGCCCGCTGCGGCCGCGGCAACTTTTTAGTTGCTACTTCTGCCCACGCGTCCTTCATGGATGCACGGCTTCTTTGCTTTGCTTTGCCCCGTCAGGGTCCACCTCGATCCAATCGATCGGATCCGATATGGATTCCAGCCGGCCCGATCCGATTCGATGTTGTGTTGTGAGGATCCGACGTAGCCCGATGCCTGCATTGCGGCCGATCCGATTCGATTTCGACTCCGTGCCGTTGCAGCCTGGTCCGACACACATTTCGGATCGATCCGTTTTCCCGATGCGCTGTTGACCGATTTTGCCTTTTGGCTTTGCTCTCCTTGCTGCGGTTTTGCACACACACACACCAGAGGTCCGGGGGAGCGGGACGGAGTAAGGGAGAGCATCTCACGCGCTGTGTACCCCAATCAGGCAGGCCTAGGATGAAGGTGAATCGCTCTAGAGCGTTCTGGAGCGCTCTGGCACAGCCGCGGCGCCCGATACATCTTCGAGGCCCGAGAGGTCTCAGAGATCCCCGAGTTATCCGCATCCGAACTAGTCATCGTCCTGCCTTCGTCGTACATCTCGCACGACGAGCCATCCTGAGCAGTGTTTCCCCAATTGGGTTTTGCCTCGCGGGTCTCATCCGTTTGTGAAGAAGGCTGTGGGTGCCAGCCCAGGTCGCGCCGGGTGCCTCGAGGTTGCTCGGGTTCTTTGGAGTTCCCTGGTCTCGTTTCCTCACACGGCCTTGCTCAGGTTCCTTGGTTTTGTTTCCGTGCAAGGGCGTTCCCCGGGGTTCCGCGGCCCTGTTTCCTTACAAGGCCTTGCCTGGGTTCATGTTTCCTTCGTCGTGGCTCCCTGGTTCCATTGTGTTGGTACCTTGGTTATTTGGTCTTGGTTCCTTGGTTCCCTGGTCTTGGTTCCTTTCTGCCTCGACGCGCATTGCCAAGCTCCCTGAACATCCCTGGTGTCTTCGACGAAAGGCGACTGCCTGCCGCGGCCGCCAGGCCCAGACGGTGCCGGCGTCCCCTGGGGATCCCGCCTCACGTTGTCGCATCGCTCGAAGCAGACGTTGGAGGCCTCTGGGAGCACCTCGCGCGCCGAGTACCCCAGAGGGGTCGGCGGCTATATAACGAAAAGGTGTCGGACCTCCTCGCGCCCGACGGTTCCCGGGAGGTGCGGCTGCAGGTGGATCCCAGCGGCAGCCTGCTGCTGGGCGGCCTGCAGACGCACGCGGTCGCCTCCCCCGCGGAGCTGCTCCGCCACCTCGCCGTGGGCACGTCCAGGCCGGGGCCCGCTCCTCCCAGACATGGTCGCGTTGCCAACAAAAGGTGAGCGTTTTTTATTCATTGTTTTGCCGATCGGCGCAGGCTCTCGCACCCCCCCTCTCCCCCCTCCTATGGAGCAGATCTTGGCTGTTTTGAGCGCCTGTTTCGAGCGGGTGGAGTCCCCGCTCGTAGGAACCAGTGCTGCAAACAGTCGCACTAAGCAGAGGTCCGGAGCCAGACCCCCCCCCCTTTCCGCCCAATGTCGAAATGCCGAGTCAAAAAACGCTCACAAGCACGACGGACATTTGTGTTCCCTGGTTCCAGGCTCCAGGGGCCCTCGACCCGTGCGTCACAGATCTGGGATTGCTGACCCATCGAGGCGGTTCGACGTCGATTCCAGCAGAGTTGTTGGACGTGTTCGTCGCATCCTGGTGGTCTTCCTGCCACAGGATGCGTCCCGGCAGCCGCGCTTCGCCGAGAGTGTCTTACCGTCCAGAGAGTGGCACCAGAACCGATATCGGCCAGATGCTTCCACCGAAAAAGGATGATCCTGATCTCGGTGCTGTTGGCAATAGTCGAGTTTGAGAAAGTTTGGCTGGCCGGAATCTGTTCACCAGCGCCAACATCTAGGATCATCTTCCCTCGGTGGAGACCTCCCGCTTGCCGCTCTGTTGGTGCCGATTCCAGCAGAGTGTTCGGACGTCTTTGTTGGTTCCTGGAGACCTTCCTGCCACGGGGGAAGTTCCGACAGCTGCGCTCGCCGAGAGCGTCCTTTCGTCCTTAAAAGCCGCCGGATGTCCGACATACGACCAGAAGGTCCATGGGCGGTCCAGGCCAGGGCTCATTCTGATCGGGTCGATCATTACCGAGCGCGTTCCACTACTGGCAAAGTGCCTACTCGCAAACGCCCGAAAAAACACATGTCTGCCTCGATGTAATCTATCGTAGACCCCCCGCGGCGGATCCGGGCCATTTGCGAGTAGCTACTTTGCGAGTAGTGGAACGCGCTCGTCTAGATCAGATTCGATATCGATTCCGCCTGGCCCAACCCGAGTCGGTAGCGACACCCCCGCGCTTCAGTGCAGCCCGAGGCTCGCCTGGCGCGGCGGTGCACACTGGAGTGGCCGCCCCGAGCCGATTTCTCGGCCCCCCACGGGTCCTGTGTGGCCCGGTCCTCGAGGCACGTTGCGCCCCGTTCTCCTCCTCCTCCTCCTCCTCCTCCTCCTCCTACTTCCCCCATCCTCCTCCTCCTCCTGGTCCTCCTCCTCCTCTTCCTCCTCATCCTCCTCCTCCTCCTCACCCCGTCTAGGTTTCCCGATTCGATGCCCAGTTGTTCTGCGCACATCGGAGGGGCGACTGATTGACTGACGCGAAACAAGCTACAGCGGAGTGTACCACTGCTCAAGTACAAGAGGAAGGAGAAGGAGGAAGGAGGGAGGAGGGCATATTATAGCAGCTTGTAAACTGACGTCGCCCATTGTTGTCTCGGGCGGCCCCAGCGCTTGCGCCTTGTATCGGAGGGGCGAGAAGTCATGATAATGATGCGTTCCAGGGCTTCCAGGTTTTCTTGCTGCCCCGCGCCTCCCGAGACGAGTGGCCAGATTGGCCCCGCGGTCCGGTGTGGCCCGATCCTCAAGGCACATTCCGCCCCGTCCAGGTTTCAGGATTCGATGCCCAGCTGTTCTGCGTCCATCGGAGGGGCGAGAAGTCATGATAACGATGCGTGCCAGGGCTGTCAGGTGTTCTTCGTGCTGCCCCGCGCCTCCCGAGACGAATGGCCAGATTGGATGGGCACGGCTGGCCGAGGGCCGCCAGCAACCCCCACGCGACTCCCAGACCGTCTCCGGAGCCGATCGTATTCTGACACCCTTCTCGTCCTGCTGCTCCTCCTCCTCCTCCTCCTCCTCCTCCTCCTCCTCCTCCTCCTCCTCCTCCTCCTCCTCCTCCTCCTCCTCTCCCTCTGGTTTCCAGAACCTCGTCGGGCTCCAGTCGGGGCCAGCCGGTTAGATCCTTCTCGTCCTGCTTTGTTCGTCAGCGGCGAGGCGGCGAACTCCGCCCCACCGAGGAGCTAGAAAGGGGCACCAACTGTAGCGAATTGGCCAGCGGGCGCAGATGGGGGGGGGGGCGGCCGAGAGTGAGAAGGGACGCTCAGACGTGGAAGAGTTCGACGATGTCCTTCTCGTCCTGCACGCGCCTGGAAAAGCAGTGCAACCTGTGCAGGCCCTGTCGCAAATCATCGGCCGAGGGACCCTCTCCGGGTGGTGTACAGTCTTCCTCCCGGGGTCCGTTTCCGCCGGTCTGGGGCCTCGGGCCACGACAACGACGGAAGACCGAATGCTCGGAGGTCGACAGTCGGTTAGCGAATTGGCCGTTTTCGGTTCGCGAGAGGGCGTCGATCAGGGCTGGACCTAACGGTGTTTTGGCGATTTCGTGGGCCGTTTGCGTTTCGATCTCGTTTTGCGGTCAAGTCGGATTGGAGACAAAACGAGGGAAAACGATAACACAACGAGAACGAAAAACACCGTTTAGGTTCAGCCCTGGCGTCGATGTAGGCCTCCTAGACGGGGTCGGAGCAGATGGGGTCGGACGATGGCGCCGCATCGCCGAGACATCGCCGGTGCGGCTCGATGTGGAGCTCGATTTGCTTCACGTCGACGACGCCGATGCATCGCCGACGTCGCCGATGCATCGCCGATACATTGGCGATGCGGCGCGACCCTGCGACCCCTATCTACCAGGATCGAAAGAAGGACGTACACGCACACGAATCCACACCGTTTTCGAGATTTCGCATGGCGCGTGCGTCCTCTGTGGGCTCCCTAGTCTACTCGGACCCCACCTGGGAGGCCTCTACGAACGCGACGAAGGCACGGAGAGGTCGACGACCGAAGCTGCGCTCCTTTTCCAGGGCAGTCCTCGCCCAGGCGGCACAGCGCCGAGACGCGCATGAACGCCCGCTCCTCGAGGTCCCACTCCATGCCGACGAGCCTCGGCCCGGGGAGCGGCGGGCCGGACCCCCGTGTGCCTGGGGGGCCCATCGGTCGGTATCGTTTAGCCGACCCCCAGCCCCATCCCCACATCCCCATCGAGACCCCCACCACATTGCCACCCCAGTTGGGGATGCACCCCTCGAGCCCCCAAGGGAACGGCCTACATCCCCATCCATAGGGGGGGGTGAATCGGCCAGTGGGGCCCAGGCCGCGCCACTGGTGTTATGAGGTTCCAACCTACTTTAGCCCTGATCACCAGAAGGAATTTCGAGCACCAGGTCAGTACCGAAATTGGAGGGTTTTCACGTGTCGGGCCCTGGGGGACACTCGTCCGACACTGTTTCGACACTGCTTCGACACTCTTTCGGCACTTTTCTTCCAGGTGCTCGAAAGTAGTTTCTGGGGTGTGGTCCTTCAGTACGATATGGGGGCAACACAGCGCTGGGGGCTGGGGATCGGTCAAGCGATACCCAATCAGCTTTGGCACCCCTGGACTTCCGGAGCCCGCGGCGAGCCGGGCCCACCAGGCGGTGGAGCCAGCGGCGGGGCGCGCCCGAAGCGGCTTGGGCACAATTGCAAGAGAAGGCAGGAGGAAAGGGGGAATGCGGAGGAGGCGGAGGAGGAGGAGGCGGAGGAGGAGGAGGCGGAGGAGGAGGAGGAGGATGGAAGAAGTAGGAGGAGGAGGCAGGAGGAGGAGACAGGAGGAGAAGGCAGGAGAAAGGGGGGGGGAAAGAGCCGCGGGACGGCCAGAGCACCTTCAGAGCGTGAAGAAGGTCGGGCTGTGCCGGAGGCAGGCTCGCGTAGTGGACGCTGTGAGTGCAGAGGGCAGGTCAGGCCCGCCAGCACAGGGGTGCCGTGAGGAACCCAGACATCCGACGTCTCGATGTGTCCAAGACGCGGCCCCCAGAAGCCCCCGGCCCCCTCTCGGGGGCCAGGTCGTCATCGCCGATGAATTTCTGTTGGGCCCGGTGACGGCCCCCGTGGCCGAAACGGGGGCAGCACGCCAGGATCGAAGCAAGAATCACACATCGTCGGAGGTCTGGGAGCGCAGCTCCCCCGGCTGTGGCTGGTCCGCCATCCTGCGCATCGGCCTGGAGGCGGCCAACGCCGCTGAGCAGGGCGTGCGGCGGTCGCAGCTGAACCTCGTGGACCTCGCTGGGTCCGAGGGTCTCAGGCACACCGAGTCCACCGGCGAGCGGCGGCGGGAGGGCAGCAACATCAACAGGTCCTCGCCGCAAAGCAAGCCCAGATCTACGACGCTACAATTTGTTCAACCCTCGATTTCCTCGACATCCTCGAATTCCTCGATTTGTATGGCGCTTTTCCCAGATTCCGGCTTGGGAGAACACGCGCGGTCGGGACCTCCTGGGGCCGCGGGCTGAAAAATCCGATCAGCGGATGTCGGGGAACGGGTCTCGAGGGACACGGGCCCTGGTTTGTCTCGTTGTCTCGGGGCCCTCGGAGCCCTCCCCTGGCCTCAGGACCGTGCACACGACGGCTCACGACGATGACGCTGTCCCGGGGAAGGCCCCGTGGGGCCCACGGCCCGTTTCCGCCAGGACTCCTCCTCCTCCTCCTCCTCCTCCTCCTCCTCCTCCTCCTCCTCCTGCTCCCCCTCCCCCTCCTCCCCCTCCCCCTCCTCCCCCTCCTCCTCCTCCTCCTCCTCCTCCTCCTCCTCCTCCTCCTCCTCCTTGTTTGCCTCACGCCAGAGGTCTCTTCTATTTCGGGGAGCAGAAGGCGGCATCAGCACACGCTTTCGGAGAGGCCAGCGCGTACACCACTTCCCTTATTAATCGATCCCTTCCTACAAAACCGGACCCCTCTCCAAATGCGACCTAATGTTCCGGACCCCCCTCTTCGACGGGGCGCCTTAGTAAACCGAACCCACTCCGCTCCAATACAAAGAAAGCGCCCTAACAGACCGGACTCCCCCAGTCACAAAAAATGAGCCCGAACAAAAAACGGACCTGGCGGACGATTAATCAGGGATTTGGTGTGCGGTGGGGGCGTCGGTCAAGGAATGTGCCCAGGAGGCTCCAGACCCTGGAGGACTCCCTAGTTATCTGATGAGGTCGACGGTCGACGGTGGTGTCCGTGTCCGATCCGCGAGCGGTGTCCCGCCAGCTTCCAGACCCTCGGGCGACGAAATCTATACATATCCACTGCTCCCTGGCCAGGCCCACTCTGAACCCAGGAGGTGTGTATACGACCTCCTGGCCCAGCCAGGAGGGTGTGGCGTATACACTGCTGCTGGGTTCACGGTGTGCCTGGCCAGGGAGCAGTGGATATGTATAGATTTCGTCGCCCTAGACCCTGGATCCCTCATCCCATGGCTCCTTAATTACCCACTGCCCTCGCCGTGCGCCTCGGGTCGGCGCCCCGCGCGCGGACCCCGCGCGCGGACCCCCCGCGCGCAGCCCATGGGGGGGCCTCCGGAGGCGTGTGCTCCCGCCGCCCTCTGCGCCTCTGCCCCGTCCCTGTCGCGCGCCATCCGGGCGCTCTCGGACGACCCCGGCTCGACGGCGAGGCGGCGCGTCAGCTTCCGGGAGTCCAAGCTCACCCGCATCCTCGAGGCGTCCCTCCTTGCCTGCGGGGGGGCGGATAGACCTCCTAATTACCCTGACGCGCCGATATCGATGAGCGAAGTGGCCGTTTTTCGGTTTGCGAGAGGCCGTCGCGGCCTTCGTTTTTGCGGGTCCAGGTCCGTCGGTTTCGGTCCTGAGCCGTTGTCACCGGAGGGAGGTTTACTAAAGGGAGGTTTGTCCACCGCCGATGCTTCCCCCTGTCTCCTCTGCTTTCCCCCTTCCTCCTCTTTCCTCTTCGCGCGGCCAGTCGCTCTCTACTGCTGGCCTGGGCCAAGGATTTTAAGCAGCCGAGGCGCGTCCTCGTGTGAGAAAAAATCCTCGAGGCGTCCATCGGGGGGAACTCCAACACCGTCGTCGTCTGCGCCGTGTCGCCCGCGGCCGCCAACTACGCGGAGAGCAGGAGCACGCTGGAGTTCGCGAGCCGCGCGAAGCGGGTCCAGAACAAGGCTCGGAGGAGGGCCGGCCGAGACGACGGCGGCACTCCTGCCCGGCCTGGTGCGGCCCGGAGCCTTCCCAGGGCCCATCCCAGCCCGTTTTCCGAGGCGGGTTTGGCCGCGGCAGCGTCGGGAGGCCCAGAGAGGGAGAACCCGCGAGGGGGAGGGCCGCGTCTCGACGGGCCCCCCCTCCGAAGAGGCGAAGGTGAACCTGTGCGAGGACTCCGGGCCCCTCCAAGGGGGGTCCGAGCAGATGGGGCCAGCAGAGGATCGCGCCGCATCGCCGAGGCCCGATGACTCCGATGCATCGGTGATGCCGATGTTCTCCACGCCGATGCATCGCCGATGCATCGCCGAGGTCGCCGATGCATCGCCGATGCATCGGCAACGGCGATCCACCGACCCCGCCTACTCGGACCCCGTACCCAGACCCCCGGGGCGCCATGGTTTTTGTCATGACGTGGACACCCAGAGGTCTGGACCCATTCCCTGGAGCGGCTGTTCATCCTGAGTCGCTGTTGTGCACTCCTGGGGCCCAGCAAGGGCCCCCGGGTGCCGAAAGTTGCAAAACACCGCGCGTCGGCATGCTTTCCACGACGCAAGGGTCTGGGTCTGGGAGACCTCCCGTGAGGACGAGGCCAGCAAGATCACTCGTCTCGAGCTGGAGCTGCACAGCCTCCGCGCCCAGGTGAGCGACGCGGAAGACTGGACTCGTCTTCGCCGGCATGGGCGCGCAAGATGCCCGCGTGCGGTCGCGCGTGAGCGCCCTCATTTCCAACGTGGCGTGCCGCGCTGGCGGCCCGCGTGTGCAGGCAACACGCCAAAAGAGGACCGCTGGGGGCGCAGGAGGGGGCTCGGGTGCTCGGGCCGGTCCCTCGATCTGGGTCGGGGAGCATCTTCGTGGCCGAGGCCAGCCGTGGCCAGAAGGGCCCCTTCGTTCCTGACTCGGCGTTCCTTCGATGGCTGTAGGCCGCCGCGTGAGGCCGCCGTGCCATCTCGCGCAAGGCCCGCTCCGCTTCGTCGCTCAGGTGCAGCGGCAGGCGGCGCAGCGCAGCGCGCGGCTGTTGGAGCAGGCGGAGGCCCGGCTCGCGGAGCACCTCGCCGCGCGCGACGCCGCCGCGGGCCCTCGGCGTCGTCCACAACCGATCCCCGTCCCCACTCCCAGGCGTGGCAGGCCGGCGCTCCCATCCCCCATCCCCCATCCCCCATCCCCACTCCCATCACCGCTCCAAGAGATCAGATCACGGCGCGAGGTTCTGGGCAGTTTCGGCATCTGCCCTCGCTGGGCCTTGGGACAGTCCGAGAACGTCTCGGGGTGAAAAATCGGCCCCAGGGAAATGGTCGGGATTTCGGGGGACCGCGTATTGAACAGATCAGGACAGCGCATGCCTGGGCTGGGCCGTGGCATCTTCGCTCCACCAGCCCAACCCCCCGGTGGGGACAGGCTCTGCCCAACCCGAAGGGAACCGAACATCCCCATCTAGGGAATCATCTAGGGGGGTGAGGCAGGCAGTTGGGTCAAGGCTAAGGCTATGCCAGTCTTGGACCTCGACGTCATGATGTTTTCATGAGGTGTACCCCCAGCCCTCGACCCTTCCCCGACACCGGCGTTTCATCCCGCCGAGTCGTTTCTTGACGGTGCCTGGGATTCGCAAGGGCCCCCGGAGACCGAACATTTCAAACATCGGGAGCTCGTATTTCGCGATTCGTCCTTAATAACGTTTCGCTGGAAGGTTCTGGTAGAGATGGTCAAGTCCCACAGTGGGGACGGGGAGCCCGAGGACGCTTGGTCCGGCAGCCGGTGCGGCAGCCGTTTCGCTTGAGCCTCCCCTGCAATTCAGGAGCCATGCTCTCGCCTCGTGCCGGCCGGCGACATGCTCGGCCCGGACGGCCACGGTCGCCTGCTGTGTATCGTGCGCTGATGTGCACACGGCCGCGCTCTCACCCCGAGGCCGCCCGGTCTGGCAGCCGTTTCGCCTGAGGTTTCCCGGCAGTGTATTTCGGAATCGTGTTCTCGCCACAGTTCAGGCACAGCACATGGGGGGACCCGGAGCCCGAGGCCGCCTGGTCTGGTTGCCGGTTCCCTTGAGACTTCCTCACGATTTACTCCAGAATCTTGCTGTCGCTTCAGTACCAGCTACTCCAGGGGGTACAGGGGGCCCGAGACCGCCCAGTCCGGTAGCCGTTTCGCTCGAGGCTTCTTCGCAGTTTACTGTAGTCAGGAATCGTGATCTCGCCTCAATGCTGGCTACATTTCCCCTTCGGACGGTCACGGCCGCGCAGGTCCCGCAGGTGCCACATCTCCCACAGGCCTCTCAGGTCAAACAGGTCCCAGAGCTCTAACGGGTCTCACAGGTCCCACAAGTCCCACAGATCCCACAGGTCCTGCATGCCCCACAGGCTCCACAGGCCCTACATGCCCCACACATCCCTCAGGTCTCGCAGGCCCCACAAGTCCCACAGGCCTGAAAGAAGACAGGCCCCTCCAGGTTCCGCAAGTACCACAGAGGTTCCACAGGCCCCACACGCCTCGCAGGTCTCGCATGTCGCATAGGTCCCCCATGTCCCACATGTCGCACAGGTCCCACAGGCCCCAACTGCCCCACAAGCCCCACAGGTGCCACGCATCCCACAGGTCTCACAGTTTCCACAGGTCCCGCAGGTCGTACAGGCCGCACAGGTCCCTGCAGAGGTCCCACAGGTCCCACAGGTCCCACAGGTCCCACAGGTCTCGCAGGTTTCGCAGGTCCCGCAAGACCCACGTGTCCCACAGGTCCCACAGCTCCCGCAGGTGTCGCAGGTCGCACAAGTTTCACAGTTCACACCTGCGCCACAGGTCCCACAGGTCCCACAGGTCCCGCAGTTCCCACAGTTCCCACAGGCCCCACAGGTCCCACAGGCCCCACAGGCCCTTTGCTGCCCTTCGGGGGTGCTTTGCTGGAGTTACCCTTCACGACGCGAAGGGGGTCTGGGAAGCCTGTGCGTGCCAGTGGGGCTGTGGCTCAGTTCAGCAATGCTCAGGCCCCCGCCGGCGCCACACGCTGGCCGGCCCGCTGCGGAAGGCGGCACTCGGTGGCCAGGCGGCGCCCGCTCTCGTGGAGCCTGCCTCCGCGCGAGGCCCCGCGGGCCGGGGGCCAGCGCCTGAGGCCGCGCCCGAGGAGGCCTCCGCGGAGGTGGCGTGCGGGGCCGAGGCCGAGGTCTCGCCCAGGGGCTCTCCCGAGGATCGAATCGGCACGAACGAATGGGTACGGCAAGAGTGGTTACGATGGCCAACAGCAGTTCCTGTTCCTTTTGAACAGGGCTCGCTGTCCGCGCCGCCGCCGCCTGTGTCCATTCAAGACAGAAGGCCGCCTGCCCAACAACGGCCGCTGTTGGTTTGGGACAACGGTTGTTGTTGGGCATTGTACTTTTTTCCGTACCCATTTCGGGCGTCCAAATCGAAGAGCAGATCCGTCCCAAGAGGGGGGTGAGGACGTTTTCGTCGGCGAAGGGGGGGTGTCCTCGGTGGTGGGGGGCTTTCTCGCCTCAGGATGCTTTCCAGCAGCAGCGCCTCGTCCAGGGCGTTCTGGGTGTGCCCGGGTCGTCCCCAAACCACGCGAAGGGCATGCGTGGGCAGGCCATCTCCAGGGCGCCCCAATGCCAAGGGAGGACAAGGTACCCATACCACTGCTCGTCCTGGAGAGTCCTAGTCACTGCTGGATTCTCACCCGGGAGGTCTGGGGAGTAGCGGTATCGGGGATCGTCTTGTGCAGCCAAACATGAGGTCGAAGTAGATGGGGTCGGTTGATCGCGCCTCATCGACGACGCGGCTCGATCTGGGGAGCCATATTTTCTCCACGCCGACGGCGCCGATGCATCGCCGACGTCGCCAAGGCATCGACGATGCATCGCCGATGATCGGCGATGCGGTGCGATCCTCCGACCACATCTGCTCGGACCCCCTTTGGGAGGCCTCCAAAATCGGGAGCGTCCAATTAGTCCAAGAATGGGGTGAGGACTGCGTGTTCGTGTGTGCGTGTGCGTGTGCGTGTGTGTGTGTGTGTGTGTGTGTGTGTGTGTGTGTGTGTGTGTGTGTGTGTGTGTGTGTGTGTGTGTGTGTGTGTGTGTGAATGTCATGGCCGGGGCCATGGAAGCTCTGAGATTGCATGACCCCCTTTTCTTCTTCACCTTCTTCTTCTGCGTGGGCGGGCGAGAGGAGTGAACCCTCCTCTGGTTCGGGCGCCGCCAGGCCAAAAGACCGCCCCCAGGTTGTCTGGCGGTGACCGGAGCTGTCCCGTCGGTGTCCCGAGGTGGGATCGATCGTGAGATCGATAGTGAGACTGATTTCGAGATCGACAGTGATATCGATAGTGATATCGATCGTGAGATCGATATGAGATCGATAGTGGGATCGATAGTGAGATCGATAGTGAGATCGATAGTGGGACCGATCGTGAGATCGATAGTGGTATATTTTGCGAGATCGATAGTGAGATGGACAATGAGATCGACCGGGTGAGATCGATCGTGAGATCGCTAGTGATGTCCCGTCGATGTCCCGTCGTTGCTTCGTCGGTGTCCAGTAGTGAGATCGATCGTGAGATGGATACTGGGATCGATAGTAAGATCGATCGTGAGATCGTTCACGAAATCGATAATGAGATCGATAGTGAGATGATCGATAGTGAGGTCGATCGTGAGATCGATAGTGAGATCGATCGAGTGAGACGTCGGTTCCTCCCCCCGCCCCGCACCTCATCCCTTGAGTGGTCGTATAAGTAAGTATATACAGGTTCGCAGCGTTCATATTTTTGTGTGCATGATCGTTCATGCCACCTTCCTTCTTACATGATCACACAGAAAAATAGCGCAGGGTGCCAGCCAGTGACCAGCGGACATATCAGATTCTCCGATGGACCCAGGGGCCCACAGATGTTCTAGGGCACGCCCCATGCATTCTGACAGCACGACTCGTTTTACCTCGCCTGCATCTGCTATCCGATTCGCACTCGTCCAGAGGAGGCGCCGTCCGGCGTGGCCTCCGAGAGCCCGCCTCCCGCAGCGCCGCTGGAGGCTCGAGGCTCGGACGAACGGGGGGGGCCTCGGGGACAGGCGGGGTGGCGACATCTGCCACGTGCGAGCCCGCTTCGGCCCCACCGCCAGGCGCTCTCCTCGAGTCGGGACCACCGAACTGGGAGTTGAAAGAAGAGGTACAAAGACCGACCGCATGGTCTTCTCATTTTGAAAGTGACTCGCTGTTGGTATCGCCGCGGACGGTGTCGATTTGAGTTAGAAGGCCGCCTGCCTAACAGCGGCCGCTGTTGGTTCTGGGCAACATAATAGTCGAGTTCGCCAGAACTCAGGTCTTCTGGCACTCTTCGACGGGCCCGTCCTGGAGGTTGAGGATCCAGTTCTCGTGGGGTGCTTGCAACGGGAGCTCGCGTCAAATTTTCTGTCTGGGCCTCATCATTTGCCTGATGGCCCCGTCAGTTCAACCCGAGTCCCTCGAATTCGAGTCTTACGTTTCCCCGACATGGGCGCCTCCCGGCGCAGGGGACATTTGCTACGTGAGCTGATTCTTTGAGATCCGACGTTGCGATCAAATTGCAACGTCGCGAACAATCACGACCAGAGTCCAAGACCGCAGCCATCTGCCGCATTTTTCGACCGAAACCGGGCGACGACGCCCGGCGTGAACACATTGCAACGCCCAGATCTCATCCCATGGTTCGCTACCCAGACATGCGATGTCCTCAGTGCGGGGTCCCCTGAAGTCCCGGCCCTTTCCCCTACCCAGACATGCGATGTCCTCAGTGCGGGGTCCCCTGAAGTCCCGGCCCTTTCCCCGGGACAGGTTTTTCATCCCGAGCAGTTTTGGACGGCCCCGAGGGCTGGCAAGGGCCCCCAGAGGCCGAAAGCAGTGAAAACCCCCCGCCGTGATCTTTTCAAGATGCGAGCATGTCTGGGTAGTTACCCCCTGTTGCTTGCCCGCCCTTCCGTCCGACCCGATAGAGGATGCGCCGTCCGACGTGGCCTCCGAGGGCTCGCCTCCCGGGGCGCCGCTCGATGTCTCGCTCCTCTCGCTGTCCGCCTCCGAGGGGCCGCCCAGCGACGCCTCGCCCGCGCCGGCAACGCCGCTGTCCGCATCGCGCGAGGCTCGGTGACTACAAAGGATGTGGTTGCGCGGGGGTGTGGTTTGCGATCGGCGCCGCTGGGGCATGGGGTGCACGACGCTGTCCTCGTCGGGCCACCTCGGCGCGCGGCGGAGAACTCCATCGAGGTCCCGCCCGCCCCCCAGTCGCCGAGCGCGTTACACTACTCGCAAAGTGCCTACTCGCAGACGTCCGAAAAACACATGTCTGCTTCGATGTTGTTGATCGTAGATCCCCCACGGCGGATCCAGGCCATTTTCGAGTAGTTCTTTTGCGAGTATAGGGGAACGCGCTCGTCTACTCAGGGTGCCGGGTGCCCCCCAGGGTCTGAGTTGCAAGCCACGCCCTGTGCAGGCCACACCCTTCGGAGTCGCCGAGAGGCGCGGCCGTGCCACGGCTGCGGTGCAGCGCGGTGGCCCTCGCCGGGAGCACCGCGCAGCGGCTCGGAGCAGGTCTCCCGGATCTCCGACGGTCTGATTTCTTCCATCTGGGCGTTTTCCTGTGCTTCTTGACGTTGCCCTGGGGCCACTGCCAAACATGGGCCCATGGCGGGAAGCTGCCCCCAGGGAAGGGGTCGGGACTTCTGTGGCCGCACACTGGAGCAACAGCACACATCGTCGGATGTCTTGGCTCGGCGGCGCGCACACGGGGGGGGGGGCGCGACTGAGGTCGGCCTTCTGGGAAGTCCCTCCCTCCCTCCCTCCCCCACGATGCGGTTATAGAGCGAACCCGGCATGAGGCTGATAGTTCCCTTCTCTCCAGGGGCCGTCCTGAGCGGGTTTCCTTTAACCCCGTCTCTGGGCCTATTCGTCCACCCGACTGGAGGGGTCCTAAGAAGGCAACGGGGGCTTCCTGGAAGGGCGCGGGGGCTTCTGAGACAGCTTCTCAAAAGCCGGGAGGGCTTCCAAGAACCCCCTTGCCTTCGTAGAAGCCCTCGAGTTTTTTAAGATATTGTCTTTTCTTTTGTTGAAGCCGTAACGTCAGTTACGGGGGGGGAGCCCCCCACCCCCCCGCCGTAACGTTAACGAACGTACAGGGAGGGGGTCCCAGCGCCCTCACAGCTACAGAAATGGCGCCGTGCTCACTGGAATGGTGTAGTGCTGATAGGCACCGGAGAGCTTTGAGACGCCTCCAGAGGCAGTCGTTTCGTCGTCGTCGCCGTCGTCGTGATCGTCATCGTCGTCGTCGTCGGCGTCGTCGTCGTTGTCGTCGTTATCGTCGTCGTTGTCGTCGTCGTTGTCGCCGTCGTTGTCGTCGCCGTCGTCGACGTCGTCGTCGACGTCGTCGTCGTCAACGTGGTCGTCGTCGTCGTGGCTGTCATCGTCCTCGTCATCATCTTCCTTGTCCTCGTCCTCGTTCTCCTCCTCGTCGTCGTCGTGATCGTCCTCCTTGTCCTCGTCCTCGTCGTCATCGGCGTCCTCGTCGTCGTCCCGTCCTCATCTAGTCGTTGTTCTCGTCCTCGTCCTCGTCCCGTCCCGTTCTCGTCCCGTCCTCCGTTGTCGTTGTCGTCATCGTCGTCGTCGTGTCCGACGGTCTCGCGTGGCCTCCAGACGCTTCCAAAGGACTCCGGAGATCTCCTGAGCCCTCCCCAGACTTCTGTAGACCTTCGGAGACGGCCGCCGTTGTCATCGTCGTCCTCATCGTCGTCGTCGTCGTCGTCGTCGTCGTCGTCGTCGTCGTCGTCGTTGTCGTTATCGTCGTCGTTGTCGTCGTCGTTGTCGTCGTCGTCCTCGTCGTCGTCCTCGTCGTCGTCGTCGTCGTCGTCGTCGTCGTCGACCTCGCCCTCGTTGTCGCCGTGGTTTCCGAGGCCTCGGAGGGCCTCGATACGCCCCCAGAGGCCTCTGGAGACCTTGAGAGGCGGCCGTCGTGATCGTCGTCGTCGGCGGCGTCTTCGGGGTCGTCGTTGTCGTCATCTCCGTCGTCGTCTTCGATGTCGTTGGTCGTCCTCGTCGTTGTCGTCGTCGTCGGTGTCCTCGTCGTCGTCGTCGTCATCGTTGTCCGAGTCCTCGTCCTTGTCGTCGTCGTCGGTGTCCTCGTCGTCGTCGTCGTCGTCGTCGTCGTAGTTGTTGTTATTGACGTCGTCGTCGCCGTCCTCGCCGTCCCCGTCGTCGTCGTCTTCGTCGTCGTCGTCGTCGTCGTCGTCCTCTTTGTCATTGTCGTCGCCGTACGCCTCGAATTCGTCCTCGTCCTCGGCATCATCGTCATCCTCCACGTCGTCGTCATCTTCGTCCTCGTCCTCGTCCCCGTTCTCGTCTGTTCCCTATCGTCGTCGTCGCCGTCCCCGTCCCCGTTCTCGTCCTCGTCGGTCGTCGTCATCGTCGTCGTCTTCGTCGTCGTCGTTACCTTCGTCCTCGTCCTTGTCCTCATCCTCGTCGTCATCATCGTCCGCGTCCTCGTCCTCGTCCTCGTCTAGTCCCTGTCGCCGTCCTCGTCCTCCTTGTCCTCGTCCTCGTCGTCGTTGTCGTCGTCGTCGTTATCCCCGGCATTGTCCTCGTCGTCGTCGTCATCGTAATTATCGTCCTCGTCCTCGTTGTCATCGTCGTCCTCGTCCTCGTCTTCTCCCTCATCTAGTCCCTGTCGTCATCCTTTTGTCCTCGTCGTCGTCGTCATCTGTACGTCCTCATCTAGTCCCTGCCGTCGTCCTCGTCGTCGTCATCTCTCCGTCCTCATCTAGTCCATGTCGTCGTCCTCGTCGTCGTCGTCGTCGTCGTCATCGTCGTCCTGGTCCTCGTCCTCGTCGTCGTCGTCGTCGCCGAGGGCCTCGAAGGGCCTGCGGACGCCTCCACAGGTCTCCAGAGACCTCCCCAGGCCTCCGCAGCCCTCCAGAGACTTTCAGAGGCGGCCGTTGTCGTCGTCGTCGTCGTTGCCGCCGTTGTCGTTGTCGTCGTCGTCGTCCTTGCCGTCGTTGCCGTCGTCCTCGTCGTCGTTGTCGTCGTTGGCGTCGTCGTCGGCGTCGTCGTGCCCGTCCCCGTCCCTGTCCTCAACCTCGTCGTCGTCGTTATCGTCGTTATCGTAGGTATCGTCGTTGTCATCGTCGGCGTCGTCGCCGTCGTCCTTGCCGTCGTCCTCGTCGTCGTCGTCGTCGTCGTCAGCGTCGTCGTCGTTGTCGTCAGCGTCGTCGTCTGGTGCCCGGGCCCCCCGAGAGCGGGGCCCGACCACGTCTGTGTCTTCGCCGTCCTTGTCGTCCTCGTCCTCGTCGTCGTCGTCGTCGTGATCGTCGCTATTGTTGTCGTTGTCGGCGTCGTCGCCGTGATCGTTGTCGTCGTCGGCGTCGCCGTCGTCGGCGTCGTCGTCGGCGTCGTCGTCGTCGCCGTCGTGGCCGTCGTCGTCGCCGTCGTCGCCGTCGTCCGTCGCCGGGGCCCCCCCACGCGGGGCCCGGCCACGTTACCGTTGCACCCCCACGGGGGCCCAACCCGCCCCCGGGGGAACAAAAGAGCACTCTCTAACACGACCGCCCCCCTCTCGCCATGCGCGCCGCCAGAGGTCGGCCGGTCCAGCGAGGGCGCCAGCAGCCACACGCCGGCGGCGTCGGACATGAAACGGGACAGACGTGCCGATGCTCTTCCCTGGAATCAGGCGTAGCATTGTGCTGCGCACCCAGCGTGTTGGCCCAGATTCGGGCCCCGGGGCCCTCGGGACCCTCGCGGATCCACCCAGCTCGAGAGACGCGGCAGGAGGCTGGGCATCCGGGGCCCCATCCGCGACGCTTGACGATGATGCCGCGCGTGGTCGTCGCGGCGTCGGGCCTCAGGATCCCTTCTCGTTCTCCTGTGCCTCCTCCTATATCGGCTTGGCATCGCTCGGACGTGTGCACGTTTCTCGGCGAGAGCCACCGAGAAGCATCTTGGATCAGCATACGAACAATGCACGCGCGAGACTAAAACACGCGCGGGGAGTGGCCCTCCGAGCGATGGGCGAGATACGGGGGCCGTCGGCGCTGGGCAAGAACGAGCCACGGGAGCGGCCCAGAGAGCAGCAGCTTCGATACCCTTCCGCCCCGCCAGGACGTCGGTCCGCCCAGCGGGGGCGCCGCCTCCCCCGCGCCGCCGTCGGCGCCGCGCTCGCCCAGCGTGGCCCTCCCGGCGCGGGGCGGCGGGAGGTCGGACGGCGAGGGGGGCCAGACGAGCCCGCCCGGCGAGGGGGCCGCCAGCCCCACGCCGCCGTCGGCGGCGCGCTCGCCCAGCGCGGCCAGCCCGGCGCGGGGCGGCGGCTTGTCGGAAGGCGAGGAGGACCAGGCAGGCCGATCAGTGCCACCATGAATCGAGAATCGACACTCAGCCACACGCAGAGGTGGGGCGAGGGGGAGGGCTTCTTAGAAGCACCCCTGCTCCTTGGAAGGCGCGGGCCTTATCTATAGATGTATGACCGGCGCCTTCTAAGAAGCAGCCTCCTTTTAAGAAGCCCTCACCCCTCCCACCCCCTTGTGCGCGCAGCCGTGACACATGGCATAAACACGAACTTTCGGAAGTGCGCGCTGATTTCTTGGGTCGGTGAGGCGCTAGAGGCGCCGTCAGGGGGCTCCAGCGCCGATCCCAAACTTGCGTACAGACCTCGGAAATGCGATGCTTCTGCAGTTGTTTTGGGGTCTCGACTGAAGCAGACGGGTTCTGACGGCAATGGGTATTCAGGTGTTTCGCCGTTTTCGGCCTCATGGGGTCCCTGGGCCCTCCCCGGCCCCTGGGAGTGCCAACAATTTATCAGGACGACAAGTTGTTCTTGCCCTGTAGTCACGTTTTCCACAGGACCCGTCTGTTCCATGCCAATGTGTTGAGGATAATCAAATCGTTTCATATGCGCTCTCGGAACGCCCCCAGAGCGTTCCGGAGCGCTGTGCTTGGATAGCCGCGGGATGCGAAAGTGTGCTATATGGGGGCTCGATAATTCCTTTCAGTGGGTGGAGCCCACTCAGCTTGGTTCTCCCCCCCCTGAGCTATCTTGTAGGCTATCTTCAACGCGCCGATACGCAAGGTTGGGTTAGCTGTAACCCACGCATCCGCGTGTAGCCCCCCATCCCCTCGGCGCACCCCTCGATGGTCCAAGTGGGACGGCCGCGTCACCGATTGCCCTCCTCCTGTTTTCTTCGAAGCCTCCCACGACCGATGCCCCTACCCTTCCTCCAGGGCCTGCTTTCTTCACCCGGGGGTCGTGTTCTGACAGCAGGAGGAGGAGGAGGAGGAGGAGGAGGAGGAGGAGGAGGAGGAGGAGAGGAGGGAGGAGGAGGAGAGGAGGAGGAGGAGGAGGAGGAGGAGGTTGGAGGAGGTGAGGCCTGGGCCTCCCGAGGCCGAAGCTGGCCAGCAGCTCTCCCCCCGCCCGTGCTTGGCCCCCTCCCGCCTCCGCCCCGGGAGGGCTGGAGGCCGGCCGTGGCGGACTTGGAGGCGCAGGTGCGGCAGGCCGGAGGGGCTTGTTTTCCACCACCACCACCACCATAAGTTGGAGGGGGGAAGAAGGTGAAGGAGGAGGAGGAGGAGGAGGAGGAGGAGGAGGAGGAGGGGGAGGAAGACCCCCTCCCCCTCCTACTCATGGTGGTGGTGGTGGTGGAAGGCAAGCCCACCGAGGCCCGCGCCGAGATAGCCAAGGCCGAGGAGCGGCGGCGCCAGGCCGAGGCGCAGCTGTGCGCCCTGGGCGCCGCGTCCCCAGCAGCGAAGAAGAAGCGACCGCGTGGACACGAAGCTTTGGGAGGCCCGTGCGGGTCTCCGGGATCGGCGCTGGACCCCCTCCCCTGAGACCTGCAGGCGCCGCAGCTTCCCCACGCTGGGCGATTCGACCCGGGGCCACCGGAGATCGAGCAGTCGCGAAGTGTGCATGAGAAAGACGGGGTCTGCGGCTCCGGTTGTGATTGTTCACTGTGTTTCCATTATCCCATGCCGTCGGATCTCAGGGCCCTTCTGCTGGCGTGCGGACCGCGCCATGGGCGGCTCTGCAGTTCAGTCGGGCATGTCCCTACAGGAGGACTCTTCAAGAATATTGGGCTGGCCTCCGGCCAGTGCCGCCGATCCGGGGGGAGTGAGAGCGAGATGATGATGGGGATCCTGGGGACGTCTTGGAGGCTTCTGGAGCCGTCTTGGGGGCATCTTGGGCGGCTTGGAGCGATGTTTCGGCGAGTCGGGGTCCTCTTGGACCGTCTAGGGGGCCTCTTGGGCCTCTCTTGGCTTTTTCTTGGGCCGTCTTGTGCGGTCTGGGCTCTGGACTTGGGTCGTCTTGTGGCGCTCCTGGGCCGTCTTGGGCCTTTCGGGGGCCGTCTTGGAGCCCTCTTGGGGGCCTGTTGGCGTGTCTTAGGGAGCTCTGGGGCCGTCTTGGACATTGTGAAGGCCCAAGAAACGAATATGCCGAAAGTATACGTTTTCCCAACGGAATGGGTCTATTTGTCAGTCTTTGGGCATTATTGGGAAGTGTCCTGAAGGATCCTGGGGACGTCTTGGAGGTTTCTGGAACTGTCTTCGGGGCATCTTGGGCGGTTCGAGCGATGTTTCGGCGATTCGGGGCCCTCTTGCATTGTCTAGGGGGCCTCTGGGGCCTCTCTGGGTGTCCCCTTGGGCTGTCTTGGGCAGTCGGGGCTCGGGAAGTGGAGTTTTCTATACCCCCCTGTCCCCGGGTACCGAAAAACGTCGGAAATAACGTCGGAAATATCCCCGTGTACCGAAAAACGTCGGAACTGGCGTCGGAAATAGCGTACCCCCCCCCTCCTACAGACCGAAGCTTGAGCGAGCTCAAGTCCACGCTCTCAGAAACTCACACGCCGGATCGGCGGATTTTCTGAATATTGAAGAACAGTTTTTGTTTCAAAAGTCCGCTGACGATTTTTCGGAGTCTTTTGATTATTGTTCGATTATGTTGTTCCCAACCATCCTGTGGTGTTGGGTCCTCGTTTTGAAGAGACGGTGCCCCGCGTCTCCTTCCTCCTCTCCTCCTCCGCCTCCTCTCCCCTCCTATCATCCTCATCGTCATCATCATCATCATCATCATCATCATCATCATCATCGTCATCATCATCATCATCATCATCATCATCATCATCATCATTATCATTATCATCATCAGTATCATCATCATCATCATCGTCATCAGCATCAACATCATGGCCGCCATCATAACCATCATCGTCATCATCACCATCATCGTCGTCATCACCATCATCGTTGTCCTCGTCGCCATCATCGCACGTTTCGTGGCCCCATACGGAGCTCCACCGAAGGTCCCAGTGGGTGTGCCCGCATGCGTCCCGCACACCCATTTTGGCACACCCCTCACACGTTTCGTGGCCCCATAGGGAGCTCCACCTAAGGTCCAAGTGGCGCAGCTCGCATGGCGCCACCGCCCCATTTTGGCACACCCCTCACACGTTTCGTGGCCCCATAGGGAGCTCCATCTACGGTCCAAGTGGCGCAGCTCGCATGGCGCCACCGCCCCATTTTGGCACACCCCTCACAGATTTCGTGGCCCCTCAGGGAGCTCCTTTTGGCACACCCCTCACACGTTTCGTGGCCCCATAGGGAACTCCACCTAAGGTCCACGTGGCGCAGCTCGCATGGCGCCACCGTCCCTTTTTGGCACACCCCTCACGATTTCGTGGCCCCTCAGGGAGCTCCACTTGAGGTCCAAGTGGCGCAGCTCGCATGGCGCCACCGCCCCATTTTGGCCCACCCCTCATAGATTTCGTGGCCCCTCAGGGAGCTCCACTTGAGGTCCAAGTGGCGCAGCTCGCATGGCGCCACCGCCCCTTTTTGGCACACCCCTCACACGTTTCGTGGCCCCTCAGGGAGCTGCACCTAAGGTCCCAGTGGTGCACCCAGTGGGTGTGCCCGCATGCGTCCCGCACACCCATTTTGGCACACCCCTCACACGCTTCGTGGCCCCATAGGGAGCTCCACCTAAGGTCGAAGTGGCGCAGCTCCCATGGCGCCACCGCCCCATTTTGGCACACCCCGCACACGTTTCGTGGCCCCATAGGGAGCTCCATCTACGGTCCAATTGGCGCAGCTCGCATGGCGCCACCGCCCCATTTCTGCACACCCCTCACAGATTTCGTGGCCCCTCAGGGAGTTCATTTTGGCACACCCCGCACACGCTTCGTGGCCCCATAGGGAGCTCCACCTAAGGTCCACGTGGCGCTCGCATGGCGCCACCGCCTTGGCACACCCCTCACACGTTTCGTGGCCCCATAGGGAGCTCCACTTGAGGTCCAAGTGGCGCAGTTCGCATGGCGCCACCGCCCCATTTTGGCACACCCCTCACAGATTTCGTGGCCCCTCAGGGAGCTCCACCTGAGGTCCAAGTGGCGCAGCTCGCATGGCGCCACCGCCCCTTTTTGGCACACCCCTCACACGTTTCGTGGCCCCTCAGGGAGCTGCACCTAAGGTCCCAGTGGTGCAGTTCGCATGGCACCCCTTCACACGTTTCGTGGCCCCACAGGGAGCTCCATCTCAGGTCCAAGTGGCGCACCCCACATGGCGCCGCAGACCCACTTTGGCACACCCCTCACACGTTTCGTGGTCCCATAGGGAGGGAGGAGGAGGAGGAGGAGGAGGAGGAGGAAGAGGAGGAGGAGGATGAGGAGGAGGGCGAGGAGGAGGACGAGGAGGAGGAAGAGGAGGAGGAGGAGGAGGAGCAGGAGGAGGAGGAAGAAGGACCGCCCTGGCCGCTGTCGCCGCCGCCGATGCCGCCGTCGCCGCCGTCGGCGCCGCCGTCGGCGTCATGCTCGCGGCCCCACAGGCGAACGGGAGAGAGGGTCCCCTCCCCCTCCTCCTCCTTTCCCTCCTCCTCGTTTCCTTCTCTTTGTTGCCCGCGCGCAGCATCATTGTCCATGCTTGTTGAGTCCACTTAGCTGTGAAGCCATCCATTGCAAAGAATCCGAACCATCGCGGCGTGTGGCCTGGCCCCGACCGGTGTCTAGGATTCTTCAGCGACGGGTGTCTCATGGCCTCTCCAACCGTACGAACGGATTCATAAAGCCATGGACATAGATGTTCGTCGTCGTCGTCGTGGTCGTCGTCGTCGGTACCTTCTTCGGTGGCGCATAGGGAGCGCCACCGAAGAAGGTACTCACAATTGCGGCACTCACAACTGCATATGGTTGGGTCTTTCGCCAGGATAATTTTCTTTTGAAATTCGCTTGTAGGAGAACATGCCCGACCTAACGCTGGAGGCGCCCCCTCGGGGGGGCCCATTGCCGATCCAGGAATTCCCCTCGGACGTCCGAAAAGTTTTGTCTACGCAGTGGATTTCTTCCTCTACATCAGGCTCGGCCTCCGTGTCGACGCGGTGCGAGGACGACTCCGCCCCGCGCTCGGGGCCGTCTCCAGGCAGCCTGCCCGGGCCTGCGAGCCCGGACCCGGAGGAACCCACGCGTTCCCAAATGAGGCCAGCAAAGATGACGCCGAAGGCTCGCGCAGCGCAGATGCGGCGCGATCTGGAGTCTGATTTCTCCGCCCCGACGTCGCGGGCGCATCTGGCGATGCATCGTGCATCGGCGATGCGGCGGCGTGATCTTCCGACCACATCTGCTCCAGCGTGACCCCTTGGCACTGCCTACTTGGATCACCGAGGGGTTTGTTGAGGTAAGGGCATGGGGGGTCCATAGGCGAATGTTACGGCGGCTTAGCGCAGCAAATCAAGAAGGTTGGAAGCGTCCTGAGTGTCGAATGGGGCTGAAGATCTGGGCTCGTTGGGCCCCGCCAGCTTAGCAGAGTCATCACCCCCCCCTGAGCCACCCAAGGCACTCGCAAGTCTGGGCCCGGCAGAGCCCCCACTGTCGCATCCACCCTATGCAGCCCCCCTGTCTGCTTCGCAGCCCTCCGCTGTGACCCACGCGGGAGGAGGGCGGCGAGCTGGAGCCCGCCGCCGAGGGCCTCTTCCGGGCGCTGCGGGCGCAACTGTCCGCCGC